>OY292313.1:60301282-60497996 GCA_958496155.1 Sisyra nigra
AGTCACTTAAACAGATATTGATAATCTAAACACAAAACATTTCTGAAATGTAAAAATTATTTTTAGAAAATTTAAGCTTTAACGGCAATTAAACCAAGTACCACTGAAATATTAAGCGGAGATCTAACTACTATACCACTAACTAACATTTTTATTATTTACTACCGGGTGTACTTAACTTCGTTTCAGTTTAGGCAGAGCGTGTATTTTATTTATGCAAAAAAAGATTAATAGCTACCTATTTTAAACAAGTTAGAGAAACGATATCGTAAATATATAGATAGTTAAAGCGTAAATTGGAGTGAGTGTATACACTGGCTAGTTTTAGTGAAAGTATACATCATTTCAAATGATGCATACTGTATCTAGTTAATGCATTCATTAACTGGTGAGTGTACAAACCCACTGATTCGCATTATTGATAGTATCAGTTGAATGATTCTATCTACACGGGCAAAATTATTTTGGTTTTGTTCTATACCCTAGTTTAAAATACTGAATGTGCACTAACTGGGACACCGCGAAGTTTTACAGAAAACCAAATATCTTATCTGTGTAAAACTTCGCTGTGTCAGTAAGTGTTGATTCAGTCAAATAAGTTACATCTAGTTATTTTCGTTTTTTTTCTTTCTTCGTGAGTAATTTTTGGTTTTGAGTTTATTATTAAATAATTTGTAAAAATATATATTATGCCTGACAGTAGATAATAAACAAACCATTGATATACTTTAACTAATCTACAGTAGAAGGTGTATATAATAACTAGTGGAAGTATTCATAAATTTATTTGTGTACACTTTCTCTGATTAGTTTAGTTAAAGTATACTTTAGCTAGTGGGCACATACATACATCGACCAAGTTGATGCTTTAACTGTAACAGATATAATAAATATAAAAATAAGTTATACAAAAAATCATCCTTAGTTCGTAATTGAATGATTTTGCTTTTAACGAAAAGAAATTTTATGTTAAGAGGTTAACAATGGTGTATGAGGGGAGAGTATGGTTTATTAGGCGCCAAGAATTGACGACGTTTTTTGACAAAACAAGCCAAAAGAGAACAAAAATGAAGAGTGGTAATTTGCGAGTTTTGGCTTCGTTTTCGATAAAAACTGGATTTAAAGACGAAATTTTCTAATGCTATTTCTAATGGGAAATGATTTTGATAAATCTACCATTTGAGACGTAACTATGGGAACTAACATTTAATGATGTATCGTATTTCAAGTTAATTCATATCATCAGACAAATGTCAAGGGGGTCCAGGGGGCCACCCCGATGGAGGTTTGGGGTGCCCCCCCCCAACATAAAAGAAACCACAGTCACTGTTCGTTAATCAGATTTTCATAATTTGAAATGTGGTTAATAAAATTAAAGTGTCCTTACTGACCACTCTTGGTTTTACAGAAAACCAAATTATATTTTTAATATATCTAGTCATCTCTCAAATACGTCCGTATTGAAGGATTTGTTAATTTCTTTCAAATGTTTCCTATTGCGTGAGTTCAAACTCGTTATTGCTGTGGTTAATTTACTTAATTTGATGGTGTTTTCTGTGTTTTATTTCTGAAATTTTGTATTATTTGTAGTGTCTATAAAAAGGTTTACTAATAAGTGATGATTTACAGTATTAATATAAAGCGGAGTGTGTAATTTAATTGATAATCGTTAGCTTTAGTAATTAAAATAGTGAAGTTGTTCTAATCGGATAATGTAAGTTCCCATAGTTACTTATTCCTTGAATTTTGCACACGGCTTGCTCAGGCTTCATGCTGATGTCAAAACATATCGCTTTCGCTTTAAATTTCGATTGTCGATTTTTGGATATTCGACACGAAATTTAGCTTCCTTTAGCCTTACTTTATGCTTATACAAAAGCATAAAGTAAGGAAAAATTCATAAATATTGAAATATAAAATATTGAAAACCGGAAAAATTCATAAATTGAATATAATGAAAATAGGAAGTTAATTGCAATAAAAATGTCTTGAACTCTCTGCCCACCGAATGTTTAAAAATCTATTTGTTTTACTGTCAGTTATATTTTTATTAGGGTTCTCACAATTTAGTAATATGATTTAGTATTTTCATTACTAAATTGTGAGAACCCTAATAAAAATATAACTGACAGTAAAACAAATAGATTTTTAAACACTCGGTGGGCAGAGAGTTCAAGACATATTTTTATTGCAATTAACTTCCTATTTTCATTATATTCAATTTATGAATTTTTCTGGTTTTTAATATACCAAAGATCTGATTATTATTAAACCATTTGTCCATTTCAAATGTCGTTTTCAATTCAATTCTGGTTGACAAATATATGGAATTGGTTGTTGTTAGGGTAAGATAAAACAGCAGATTTGACGTCATTTTTTTATTGAGATTTCATTCAAAAATTCTATCTAATTATATTTTTTATTTCTTTTTTAACGATTTTTCTGAAAACCTTTAATAACTAAAGTAATTTAAAACCATTCAGTCATTTTAGTAGAATGGATTAGTAGGTATCGTACAGGAACCGTATCTTTTTTAGAATAATTAATACTCGATGCGTTGTCTAAAGATCTTAGGTATCTTTAACAAAATTTTGTTTAAAATCCTTTTTATTTACCTAGTTACACTGTTAAAAATATCTTACTGAAATTTCAGGAAAAAATACAAAAAAGTTATTCACTATAATTTTGTCTGAAAATAAATTCAGTAAAAATTCTTACTTAAAATTCAGTATATATACTGACAATAAATTCAGTATTTATACTGAAAATAAATTAAGTAAATATTCTTACTTAAAATTTAGTAAAAAAAAATATTTTTATACGGCTCTGAAAATTTCGGGAAAAGTCGTGAAAAAAGTTAACTATAGAATAGATTTTATCGAATTTTATTTATATACTACACATAATGTTAAAATATATTTTTTTTTGTTTTGTTTATTTGTCATAATAATCTCCTAAAGTGTTTGCTAATTTAAAAACTGCAGCAGAGTAGATGGCCGCCGAGTGCCCGTTTTTTATAGTTTTGGTGTTCAATGATTTTAATCGATTTATATCCAGTAACACACTGAAAATTGTTTAAAAACATTAGCCTTCAAGTTGAGTTTAAATAACATTTTTTATAATAAGATAAACAAGCTTTTTTCAAATACCTTTGAATAAATTCTAGAGTTTTCCTCAACTCTTGTGGATACTTTAGTCCGAACACATAATATAACAAAAATGTGATAAGTAACCCTTCTAATGTGTTTTGAGGAAAAGTTACAATAATTTTTTCTACCACCACTACTGATTTAGCTGATGGAAGGAATAGATCGGTTCCTTGTATTATTAGGAGAGGTGTCGTACAGTTACCCACTGCAGTTTCTACTTCTGCATCAGTGAGGTCTTCAACCTAAAAAAATAAAATATATTCATATTATGATAATACCTTTTGATAATTTATTACAACTTACGTCAGCCAATTTGTACAAATAGTCGCAACTCTCCTTAAAATACAATACAATTACGGGAAATATCGCCAAGGCACGTGGAGTTGAATAAGATTTTAATATACCGTATGAGTAGTAGAATAAGAGTTGAATTCCTGAAAAAATATTGTAAATACATTAGTAATTATTGATGTCTTGGTTTTAATAATAAGAGAAAGCATAAATAATTTCAATGTCTTGTTAAAAAAATAAAACAAACATCTACTTAAGTATACAATTTATAAATAACGAAATCAAGTTCCTTAATGACCTAATTTTTTCAAAAATATAGTTTACAATATACTTAAGTACTTATACTATAAATTTGCATCTTACAAAATGTGACGATAAAATTTCTGGAGTAACAAGAAACTACAATGGAAAAACCCCAGCAGCATTATAAAAACGAATTCAAAACTGTACAAAAGAAACATGGTAAAACATCTACGTTTTTATTTTAATATTGTAAGTACACCATAAGCCTCATAAGCTTAAGTTTATTGTCTAACTGTAAGCAATAAAGTTCATTTTACCTGCTCTTACGCTATATACATATTCAACCATCCAGACTTTTGTGGGTATAACAAAAATTTGTTGTAATGCAATTCATAGAAATGAAAATTAAAAACAAAACATTGAATTAATTCATGCTATCTGATCAATAAATTTATCAGTACTTAAAAGTTGAAGCGAGTTTATCAAATGAAAATCCATTCAATATAATATAATTAAATACAGACTTTAAAAACTTCAAATTCCACCTTAAAGTGCGTAGAAAAATATTTTTCTTTTGTCTTTTTTAAATATTTTACATAATATAAGTAATATATATAAAATATAACATATATATATATATATATATATTTGCAAAAATTTAAAACAATTTCGGTGATTTCTGATTTCTGATCTCATTGTGCATGTAAAAAATATACTACTATACTAAATTGTATGTAATATAATGCAATTTAGCACGATTAGCATTATTTAATTTTATTAATACGTTAATAGACATTTTATTTAAAATAGATACTGTAGAAAATTTTAATATATTTGAAACATAATTATAATATAGAACTGCAACAACTTTTTGGTAAAGAATAAATAATTAAAGTAAAAAAAAAAAAACAATATGTTTACTTACGTATATAATTTTCTATCCGCAATCACTTTAAAAATACAAATGCACCTTCTATGATCGATATTTGGTTTAGAAATGAATAAGTATAATGCATAAATGACAAAATTTGGTTATCAATAATTTTCATACCTACCCCAAACCAAAAATCCAAGTACCTGCTGGGGTAATAAAACTCTGCCAAACAGGCTTTCTAATACATAAATTCACAAATGTGCCTGCAATGTAAATTCTTTATATTTATAAATATATATATTTTTAGTTCTAAAGTTAAACAGGATCCGTCATGACAAAGTCAACCTGTTTGAATTCTATCAACAAAATGTTAAAATAACAGTGAAATAAGTGATTAAAAAATATAGAAACTTGATCATAAAACTCATTAAACAATGCAAAAGTGAATTAAAATAATGTTGAACAATGGCAATGGACCAGTGTGTGTATTAAAAGAAATTTAAAAAAAAACTCATTTTAATATAACATAAAAACAGTGAATTTATCTAAATATAAGTTACATAAGTGACAATGACAAACAAACTCACACAGGTGAAATCATAATATAAGCATACGTATCGTATATATAAAGACAATAAATAACAAAATAATAGAAAATAATCTATTATAATTAACCTAGAATATTTAAATTAGATATTTACTAAATATGACATAGTTTTAATTTAGCACTATAAAATTATTAAACATAATAATACAAATTTATAGTATATAATATTTATTAAATAAGTCTATTATAAGTAGTACTTGATATAATTGTAACTAGTTAGTAAGTTAATTATTTATATTTTCATTAACCTACATTAGCTATACATATATTCATATATAGATTTAATTTAATGCCTACTTTGTAAAAATAATCCTTGTGATGGATACTGAAATGAATCTTGATCTAACTCATGAAATGCTCCATGACTATCCGTCGGATGAGGAAACCGTGGATTGGCAGGAACAGAAAGGAAGAAAAAGAGCATACTCGAAGGAAAATGAGTACCAAATACGAAAAAGAGCCCTACTTGGTTCTCCGTCTCAAGATCCTATAGAAACGCAAAATCGATTTGAATTACTACCTCAAGTGCAAGATGATTTGTCTGAAAAAAATAAAAAAGAACCGGTGCCGCCACCGATATACATCCCAAACATTAAAGATATAAGGCAATTGATGACAGAGCTGGACGCGGCCATCAATAGAACTAATTACACGGTAAGGGTTCAAAACAACAATACAAGAATTAACGTTAAAACCCTACTTAACCACAAAAAAATTATTGAGCTACTAAAAGAGAAGAAAGCGGAGTTTCACTCTTATCAGCCAAAAAGTCAGCGAGCATATAGAGTGGTAATTAAAAATCTCCACCACTCCACAAGCGCTGAGTACGTGATAGAAGAGTTGAACAAACAAAAGCATGAAGTTAGAAACCTATGGAACGTACGAAACAAGACCTCAGGACATCCGACGTCTACTTTTTTCTTGGACCTAGAGCCAAATAAGAACAATCTTGAGATCTACAAGATTGAGTTTCTACAAAACCAAAAAATCAAAATCGAACCTCCGATTATGAAAAAAAACAACATTCCGCAATGTAAGAGGTGTCTTGGGTATTTCCACACCCAAAAATACTGCCACCATAAGCCGCGGTGTGTAAAATGCGGTAACGCACACGCGACAACAGACTGCAAAATAGCTAAAGAAGAACCAGCTAGGTGTGCTCATTGTGGAGAGGGACACCCAGCAAGCTACAAGGGATGTAAAATTTACCAAAGTATTTTAAAAATGCGTCATGCGACTCCAACACACAATCTTACAACAGGACCACGGCAAGCTATGGAACCTCCTACATCGACCTCTTCCCAAGTCCGTAAAGCAAACGTACGCCCCACCACAACATATGCTCAGGCAATAAGAGGTGAACCCGAACCAACAATTATCACTCACGAGGACCCAAAGACGACAAGTCATCAAGATCCATTTGCTCGCATTGAAGCCATATTAGCAAAGCAAGCGGAGCAAATGACCGCACTTATGAACCTACTGACAACAGTTCTTACAAAACTTATAAAATGACTTCATATAAAATAGCAACTTGGAATGCAAATGGTCTCTCCCAACACCTGAGAGAAATTGAAGTTTTTCTTATCATACATAAAATAGATATATTACTGGTGTCAGAAACACACTTCACAGAAAAGAACTATATAAAAATTAAAGGATACACCTCTTACAATACAAGACATCCAGATACAAGAGCACACGGGGGGACGGCTATAATTGTCAAAACCCATATCAAACACAATGAACTGCCTGAATACAAACATGAACACATTCAGGCTACAAGTATAATGGTCGAGGACTGGAGTGGAACAATAACTATCTCAGCGCTGTATAGCCCCCCTAAACACAAAATCACAAAAACACAATATAACGAATTTTTCGCTACACTTGGAAATAAATTCGTAGTGGGCGGTGACTACAACGCCAAACATCAAAGTTGGGGTTCCAGGCTAACAACTACCAAAGGCCGACAGCTATTTAGTTCCATACAGGAGAAAAACCTTGAAACAATTTCAACCGGTGAGCCCACATACTGGCCGACAGACCAAAACAGAACTCCAGATCTACTAGACTTTTTTATCGTCAAAAATATACCAAAAACGCACACAAAAATTTCTAGTTGTCTAGATATATCATCAGATCACACTCCCGTAATGCTCACAATCTACGCAACAGTCAAAACAACAGAACCTCCATTAAGGTTGAGTAACATCAAGACGAATTGGAATAGCTTTAAAGAAATAATAAATGAAAAACTAGTACTAACCGTGCCATTGAAAACTAATAATGACATAGAGATAGCTATCGAAAAGTTTAATAAAGTAATTCAAACAGCAGCATGGATCTCAACACCAAAAACCAAAGTTAAAAATATCGATACTATCTGTTCTGACAAAATAAAAGAGTTGATATCAGAAAAAAGAAAAATTCGAAGAAAATGGCAAACAAATAGATATCCAAATGACAAGACTCAACTAAACAAAATCACTAAAAAACTCAAAGAAACCATTCAAAACGTCAAGAATGAATATTTCAATGAGCAACTACAAAGACTTTCTCCAACAGTTGACACAAACTATTCACTCTGGAAGGCAACAAAATACCTTAAAAGGCCAGTACAACACATTCCTCCACTAAGAGATAGTGATCATAACTGGGTAAAGACCGATCTCGAAAAAGCTAATCTATTTGCGACACATCTAGAAAAAGTGTTTACTCCAAATGAAATTCAGGACGACGAAGATAACTCTGATGAGATTTCTGATATAGGTTCTTCACTATTCAACCAATCCAAATTATTCACCCCTAAGGAAATTAAAGATATAATTAATGAACTGCCCAATAACAAAACACCCGGTTACGACCTGATAACTGGAACAATCATCAAAGAACTACCTAGGAAAGGTATAGTGCATTTAACAACCATATGCAACGCTATACTAAGAACCAAATACTTTCCCGCTCAATGGAAGATGGCACAAATAATTCTAATTCCGAAGCCAGGTAAACCTAAAGACAAAGTAGCATCATATCGCCCAATAAGCCTGCTGCCAACTATGAGCAAAATATTCGAAAAAGGAGTTCTTAGAAGAATATCAGAAGAACTTCATAAGAACAAACAAATACCTGATTATCAATTTGGTTTTAGGCAGTCACACTCTACAGTGGAGCAAGTACATCGAATAGTTGACACCATACGAAATGCACTGGAAAATAAAGAGTACTGTTCCGCTGCCTTCTTAGATGTAGCACAGGCTTTTGATAAAGTATGGCACAAAGGGCTTCTTCAGAAACTTCATAAAACCTTGCCAAACGTTTACTACCAAGTGATTAGGTCATACTTGGACGAAAGAAGTTTTCACGTCAAACAAAAAGACGTAGTAAGCGATCTAAAACGAATTCGGGCAGGGGTGCCTCAGGGAAGTATTCTTGGACCCTTATTGTACCTTATCTTTACAGCTGATCTTCCAACAGTCGAAGGGGTCACAATCGCTACGTATGCGGATGACACTGCACTGATGGCAACTGCAAGGGATCCAGAGGTAGCTTCTGAAAAACTTCAGGAAGCATTGAACATTTTTAATCTATGGGCCAATAAATGGAAGATAAAAATCAGCGAAGGCAAGTCCAAACACATCACGTTTACCACCAGACATCACCACTGCCCTCCGGTAAAATTAAACGACGTCGAACTACCTCAATCAAACCACACAAAATATCTCGGAATGTACCTCGATAGAGGACTGACTTGGTCCATACACATTAAAGAAAAGAGAAAACAACTCAATAAAAAGTTTGGAAAAATGTACTGGCTCCTTGGACAAAAATCACAACTAACGATCGAAAATAAAGTGCTGCTATACAAATCGGTACTAAGACCTGTTTGGACTTATGGAGTGGAACTTTGGGGTACAGCATCCAACTCCAATATAGAAATTCTACAGAGATTTCAATCCAAAACTCTCCGAACAATAATAGGCGTACCGTGGTACATTAATAACGATCGAATACATGAGGACCTTGGAATTGAAAAGGTGAAAGAGGTGATTACGGAACGGTCACAACGTTACCAAGTGAGACTGGAGAATCATCCTAATCAACTTGCTATTAATCTGCTAGACAATAGCAATGAAAATAGGAGATTAAAAAGACACACTATTCTGGAGTTGACCAATAGGTTTCAGTAACATCACAAGGATGTTAATAAATGAAATTGAGATGTGTCAGTGGACACAACCAATTCAAGAGTGTATAGACGTAGACACATTGCAATTATTGCCAAGAGGCAGATTGTGCAAAATAAAACTTGTAAAATAAAAAAAAAAAAATAAATATATATGGACTTACCTTATAAGTAAATTTTGGTCACTAACATATTTTTAAAATATTTGGTGCGAGGCGTCAAAGTACTTTCTTTTACTTTCAATTATGAAACTCGCTGTTGGTATAAGTTGTATAAAATATACGAAATATAAACACTTTATAACTATACATATAAACAGAACTATATGCATAGTGCATACAACCTATAACATATAACATACACGAATTCCCAACGTTCACCCCAAAACCGTCCTTATTCGAATTTTCCCAGGAAAAAGTTTCAAATAAAAGTTGTAGCCACTAATGAGTCTAAGAACTATAGTAAGTTTAAAGAAAATCGTTGCAGCTGTTTTCGAAAAAAATTGAAAAAGCTCAAAAACTCCTAGAATAAAGTGGAGCTTTCACTTAAACGATTTCTACTAAAAGCTTCGCGGCACAACTAGGTTTAATATGGAGGTTAAATTCCAAGTTTGGTAAATTTCGGAATAAGCTTTTAATACGATATGGCTGTCACACACGCACAGACACCCAGACACACACACAAACATGTTTCTAAAAATCACTTTTTTAGACTCAGGGAACCTCCATATATGTATTTATGAATGCTCAAATTAGAAAATTCGACCCGATTACAATACTTCCTTTACCTACTATATATATATATATATATATATATATATATATATATCTAATATAGTAAAAGAAAGTAAAAATGACTAAGTATTTCATTTTTTAAAAATTATTAAAGAAAAAATATTAAAACATAAAAACGTTAAATTATTTTCATAGATATATATATATATATAAATTAGGACAATTTTATCCTTAAAACACTTTCAGTAAAGTATACTGAAAATTCAGGGTAAAATACTCTTAAAACATTTTCAGTCTATAGATTCTGAAAATTCACGGTAAAATATTCTTAAAATACTTTCAGTATGCTCATTTAGAAATTTCAGTACAGTTTCCTACTGAAATTTTAGGATATTTTTAACAGTGTATTTACCTCATAAAACCATTTGCTATTCCAGGATATAGAATGTTTTTAGTCCATTGTCTTATAAAGTTATAAACTATCTTTACATGAAAAATTACGTTTATATATCACAGTTTTACTGTTTTGCATTTGCAAGTGCTCTATTGTTATTAATCCTAACATGTCTGAAGCTGTTCTAATAGTAATATCGAATTTTCCGATTTTTCAACTGTTTCTTGAAGTTTTTCCCATTTCTTTTTCTCTAAACCTTCTCCGAAACACGCTACATCTTATAGTATAAGTTTCATGTCTATACGTTTCTTACGTTCCGTGAAAAACCAGTTTTCTTAAAATCCGTTTGAAATTCTCAGTACCTACACATACTTATAAGTGTCCTTTATATGCAGGCATTTTTTAAATAGTCCTTATGCGGCACTAAATTTTGAAATATTAGCATTTAAAATTTTTATAATTTACATTCAAACCCTATCCTGACCGACGTGCAAGCGAACGTCTTATTAAATATTGATCGTACTTTCCTAAGAATTGTTTTACAAAACTAAGAATCATTATTTGAGGATATAAAAAGTTTTTTTTTTCAAAATAACAAGAACGAGCAGTATTATTTTTTTTTATAAATAATGTTTAAAGTTTGTTACTTTGAATTAAATATTAATCGTACTTTTCTAAGAATTGTTTAAAAAAAAATTAAGAATCATTAATTGAAGATATAACAAGCTTTTTTTTAAAAAATAACAAAAACGAGCGGTATTCTTTTTTTTTTTTATAAATACTGTTTAAAGTTTGTTACTTTTGACGGTTTTATATTTTAAGCCGACTTCCAGAATTATAACAAAATGAAAAGCCGACTTCAAAATAAATAAAAACTCTTCAAAAAAAAATTCACTAAAAAGTAATATAAAAAAGTAAAAATAATTGCGTATCATTACAGTGTCTACAACTTACTAATTATAAGGATGATATAATGTACAACTATTGTTATTTTTGGAGTTGGTGTCAGCCAAGGAAATACGACTATATTGGTACGTAGCAATAAACGAGAATACCTTATGAAATTTATTTTTCAAATAAACTTTTATGCAATATACTAGTACTGTGACAATATCTAGCAACCTTTAAACTACAAAATACCAATAACTAATTAAACCTTTTTACAAATGAACATTAATATTTATTTTCTTGGCTGACACCAACTCCAAAAATAACAATAGTTGTACATTATATCATCTTAATGATTTGTAAGTTGTAGACACTGCAAGGATACGCAATTATTTTTTACATTTTAGTGCATTTTTGTTTAAGATTTTTTATTTATTTTGAGGTTTAATTTCATTTTGTTATAGTTTTTATTTATTTCTCGATTTTTAGTGATCTGAAGTATGATAACTGATTTTATTTCTTTGAATATGGGTAAACCAACTAAACGCTCTGCTCTTATGAGGCAGCGTCGTTAAATATTAAAACTACTTCATCCCCTTTTGCTCTTAAAGGTTGAATTTTTTTGCCTTTAAATATAATGAAAGAACTGAACGGAATACTCTTTCCAATAAAAAAAAATTACATCAAAATTTGATGATTCAGTTACACTTCACTATTTCATCCCCTATTTTCATCTTTAGGGTGTGGATTTTTTTCTTAAAATTGAAATGTGAACAATTTAAAGGTACGATGTACGTAATAGAAAAAAAGTTATCGAAATCGGGTTAGCCAGGAAAAATTGATTATTTCATCCTAAATTACTTATTTATGCTTACTTATTTATCATACTGTCACAAATCCAAGACACCCATTTGTGTCTGGCGCCTGAAAGTCGAGGATTAACCAATAACCAACAATAAGAATTGCACAAAAGGATGGACCACCTAAAGTTCTTTTATGACCACGGATTAACAGTTCAAAGTATGAGACGAAGAACGTGTTGTTCTAGAATTCTCTCCATTGGTATACCAATGAAGGAGAGAAAGACAGGCGCTAAGATTACCAATCGAAAAATCTAGAAACGGGTGATCGCTACTATAAATGGCTCGAAAGGTGAGCCAACAGTTCAGTATTCAAATAAACCTCCGACGAGTATTAACATAAATCATCGAGTGTTCATCGACAGTATTCAAATAAATGTCGAAGAGTATTTAAATAAATTCCTCGAAGTAATAGTGAAATATAAACAGTACTGTGACTATTGTTGACAGTGAACATTGTTGTAGTGTATAAGTCTTAGATAAATAAATAAACAATATTTTAAAATAAATTTGTAGTCATTATACACAAACCAACGAACCCGTAAAAAACGTTACATTGGTGTCAGGTGTGGGGTTTGTGTGACATAAAATAAATTAAGTGATAAAGTGATAAAAAAAAATAAATAAATTCAACATGTCGACGTTGGACAAATTGAAAGTTTCTGAATTAAAAGAACAATTGGAAGACCGGGAGCTGAGCACCGAAGGAAAGAAAACGGTACTCAAGGAACGACTCGCCGAGGCCCTCAGATCGGAAGGACATGATCCGGAAACGTTCCTATTCAAGTCGTCGGAAACAATGTTGGAAGACTTACAACGGAAAATCGAGGCCAACAATGAAGATCTGCAACGAAAGATTGAGGCCAACAATGAAGATCTGCGAGCCGAACTTAAAAGCAACAATGAAGAGCTGAAGAAGAACAACGACGACCTACGAGCCGACTTGAAAGGAACCATAGAAGGGAAACTGAACGAGATGGAGAAAAAACTTGAAGATAAGGTCGGTAACATCAAAGAAGAGGTCGACCACATCAACGAAAAAGTAGGTGACATCAAGGAAGATGTCGATCACATCAACGAAGAGGTCGGTAACATCCGAGAAGAAGTTGACAAGATAAAAGGAAAATTCAGCGAAGAAGTCAACGACATAAAGGAGAAACTTGACGAAAAAGTCGACAACATCAAGGGGGAATTCGACGACCGATTCCAGTCCATCGAGAAGAAATTCAAGGAATTTGAGGTGAGCCCAATCGTTGGTGAAAATAAAAATATCGCACGGGCACCTTTGGCGACTAATTCAGGTGGTCACAATCTGGTAAAGCTGCTAACATTCGACGGGAAAGTTCCTTGGGCAAACTTTTTTCGCCCAGTTTGAAACTGTGGCCAAGCATAACAATTGGACACAAGCAGAAGCACAAGCACAAAGCGACTAATCTTGTGCTTTCCTTATCCGGGGATGCACTAAATATCCTCCAGGTCGTGGCCCCGGATGACATGAACAATTACGAACAGCTGGTCCAACGATTGGAAATGCGATATGGGCAGACTCACCTCGAGCATGTGTTCCATACACAGCTAAAGAACCGGGTCCAGAAGGCGGGAGAGTCATTACAAGAGTTCGAAGCCGATGTGGCCCGAATGGCTCACCTTGCTTACCCAGGAACACCGGAGAATATCGTGGAAAGATTGGCCGTCCAAGCTTTCGTCGACGGGGTACGGGACGGGGAAACCCGCCAGGCATTGGTTCTCGCTCGGCCAACCCGCCTAACGGAGGCCCTCACCCGTGCTCTCGAAATCGAAGCAGCAAAGATGATCGTCTATGGAACAAGTCAGATTCGCGTGATGGAAAGCCGGAAACCAGCCAAACAAAAAGCCAAGGAAGTGAGATGTGGCTGTGGAAACTTGGTGCAATCATCGACCCGAATCAAACAGACCTCAACAAAGACTAAGGAAGCGACTGTTGCCGCACTACGACACGAGTCCAGCAGTATTTTTGTCGACGGAAGTATTGATGGGGAACAACGAAATCTCCTGCTGGATACAGGAGCAACAAGGACAGTAGTAAGAAGAGACGTGGTAGCGAAAAAGCGCCTTTCACCATCACGATGGCGACTGCGAACGGCAAATGGACAAGCCACCACCGTCCACGGAGAAGTCGACGTCCTTCTTACTATCGGTACTACCAGCTTTGAACATCGAGTGCTCGTGGCGGACATCGACGAAGAATTCATCGTTGGAATGGACATCATCGGAAGTCGGGGTTTCACACTGGATTTCAAGCGCGGTGTGTTGAAAATAAATTCGGAAGAACTCGTACTTCACCGTCGGGATGAGAACAAATTGTGCATCGTCTTGGCCGAGGGTGTGTCATTACCAGAACGAAGCGAGACAATCCTAAGAGGAACTGTGGAGAATGGAGTCGCCAATGGAAACATCATGATGTTTGAGCCGAAAACCCATGATACTGAAGTCGGGAAAGGGATGATACTTGGAAAATCCCTGGTTCGTGTGCTGCAAACAATTCCGGTACGGGTAATGAACACCAACTATTGCCCGATGACGATAAAGGCGGGCACCGTTTTGGGCTACTGCACACCGGTTTCATCTGTAGTCCGACAGGTCAAGACGGAAGAAAATACGGATACCAAGTTCCCAAGTGAATTGACAACATTATTGGCAGAATCCACCCAACAAATGACGCCGGATCGGAAGACAAAAGTGCGGGAACTCCTCGGTAAATATCGGAACGTCTACGACATCGGAAATGGACAAGGAGGGAGAACCAACATCGTCAAACACAAGATCAACACGGGAAATGCCAATCCAATCCGACAACCAGCGCGAAGACTACCATTGGCAAAACGTGAAGAGGCTGAAAACATCATAGCCGAAATGGAAAGCGATGGTGTAATCGAACCATCAAATGGACCTTGGGCTTCACCGGTAGTCTTGGTCAAGAAGAAAGACGGATCGACACGTTTCTGTGTAGACTACCGTCAACTGAACAACGTGACGAAAAAGGACAGCTACCCACTTCCTCGGATAGATGACACCCTCGATACTTTGGCCGGATCAAAATTCTTTTCGACCCTTGACTTGAAGAGTGGATATTGGCAAGTAGAATTGGCACCCGAGGACCGAGAGAAGACTGCGTTTACCATTGGTTCGGGATTATGGCAGTTCACAGTTATGCCATTTGGACTTTGTAATGCTCCTGCGACATTCGAACGATTGATGGAGACTGTCTTGAGAGGATTGTCGTGGAAGACTTGCCTGGTGTATCTTGACGACATCATCGTTGTGGGACGAACATTTGAGGAGCATTTGAAGAACCTGGAGGAGGTATTTCGACGATTACAAGAAGCTGGACTAAAGTTGAGCCCGAAGAAGTGCCATTTATTCCAACGCAAGGTCCAATATTTAGGCCATATCGTATCCGATAAGGGAGTAGCAGTCGATCCAGAGAAAGTCCAAAGCGTGAAGGAGTGGCCAGTACCGAAGGACAAGCACGAAATCCGAAGCTTTTTGGGACTTTGCACATATTATCGACGTTTCGTACCTGGATTTGCCAACATCGCCAAGCCGTTGACCAAATTAACCGAAAATGGACATCAGTACGAATGGACGGACATCTGCCAGGATGCTTTTGAAAAGCTGAAGCACGCTCTGACTACGGCTCCTGTTTTGAGTTACCCACTACCATCGGGGAAATTCATCTTGGATACCGACGCCAGCAACGTAGGAGTTGGAGCAGTCCTATCTCAAATTCAGGATGGAGAAGAGAGAGTCATCGGATACTTCAGCAAGACACTATCCAAGCCGGAAAGAAACTACTGCGTAACGAGGCGGGAACTTTTGGCAGTAATCAAAGCAGTCGAGCATTTCTACAAGTATCTCTACGGAAAGAACTTTCTGCTACGAACCGACCACGCAGCTCTGAAATGGCTCCTGCAATTCAAGAATCCCGAAGGACAAGTGGCCAGATGGATCGAACGACTTCAAGAATTCGACTTCAACACCGAACATCGAGCTGGAACATCGCATCGAAATGCTGATGCATTGTCAAGACGACCATGCCCTGACAATTGCAAGCATTGTACCAGGACGGAAGAACGCGATGCCGAAATCTACAGAACCACCGTAGTAGCGGACGACTGGCAAGCGACCGATGTACAAAAGGATCAAGAAGAGGACCCGGATATGAAACCAATTCTCGAATGGAAGAAAGAGGACCGTAAACCTACATGGGAGGAGGTGGCAAAATATTCCCCAAATGTAAAGGCGTATTGGGCTCAGTGGGAATCCCTGGTTGTCGACGGCGGACTCCTGAAGAGGGTGCTGGTGAATGCGGATGGAAAAGAAGAGCGGAGACAGACTCTTGTTCCACGTTGTAGGATACCAGAGGTGGTGAGGGAAATCCACTGTGGTACTTCTGGAGGGCACCTTGGAGTGACAAAGACGTTAATGAAAGTGAGGGACAGATTTTACTGGGTCAATAGCCGACGGGATGTGGAGGAATATTGTAGGAAGTGTACCACCTGTGCAGCGAGTAATGGGCCACAGAGGCGGCAGAAGGCCGCCATGCGACAGTATAATGTAGGAAGTCCATTCGAGAGGATCGCTATCGACGTAGCTGGACCATTCCCGGAAACCGACAAAGGGAACAAGTACATCGTGGTAGTAATGGATTACTTTAGCAAATGGGCTGAAGCTTACGCTCTACCGGACCAAACAGCGACTTCAGTTGCTGATGTACTGGTCAAAGAATGGATTTGCCGATTTGGAGTGCCCTTGGAGTTACATTCGGATCAGGGCCGAAATTTCGAATCTACTCTGTTCCAAGAAGTATGCCGAATCCTGAACATCAAGAAGACTCGGACCACTGCATTACACCCGCAGTCAGATGGATTAGTGGAACGGATGAATCGAACCATCAACCGATACCTATCAAAAGTCGTCTCTGACCATCAACGAGACTGGGACCAGTACCTCAGCCTATTTCTTCTGGCGTATCGATCATCAGTTCAGGAAACAACTGGAGAAACGCCGGCCAGGATCATCATGGGTCGAGAACTTCGTTTGCCATGTGATCTACAATTTGGATGCCCACCTGGAAGAGAAATTGCTGGAGAAGATTTCGTGACCCAACTGCGGAACCGAATGGACGACATACATCAGCGTGTTCGTGTGAACATCCAGAATGCAAGCGATCGGATGAAAGACCGTTACGACTCCGGTGTCAACGGAAAGATCTACCAGCCTGGCAGTAAAGTGTGGCTATTTAACCCGAAACGACGACGTGGATTATCGCTGAAACTCCAAGTTTATTGGGAAGGTCCTTATGTGGTAATCGAGCGGATCAACGACACCATCTACCGAATAAAGAAGGAGCCGAAGGGAAAACCTCGAGTGATTCACTTCAATCGCTTAAGTCCATACAACGGAGACGACAATCAGCCGACACAGGAGGCCCGCTTACGAACTATGGGAGCGCCAAAGGAAATGACTTTCGAGGAGTTCATGGCTGAATTCTCCGGGACTCGAACAATCCGATATGGTGTGACAGAAGAACGGAATCAAGACCTATTCCGAGTGCCTGCGGAGTATTCTCTTGCTCACTGCGTCTCTACTGATTTGGATATGTCCCATGGAGTAGCTGCCGTGTTCCGGACGAAATATGGAGGCATCGATGAACTTCGTAACCAACATCCTCGATTGGGTCGAACACTCCAGATCCCAGTTGGAAACACCAGGAAGGCTTTTTATCTCGTGACACGGACCAAGGAGGGCAAGAAACAGGGATATCAAGTTCTATGGAACGCGTTACATGAATTGAAGGAAGAATTACTGCGACAACACATCAGGAAGGTGGCGATCCCAAAGCTGACCAGTGCTTTCGACGGCGCCGATTGGAGGATAGTACGTACCATGATAGAAGTGATTTTCCGGTCTACTGGTATTCACGTCCTGGTATGCTGCTACGGCCGTTCGTCATTATCAAAAGAAAAGACTGTGGACTGTTTCTTTTACCAAACATCGGGCTGCCGTTATGGTTCGGGTTGCCGCTATCGCCATGGATACCTTTCGGGGCGAAAGGATTTTAAAGAGGGGGCAGTGTCACAAATCCAAGACACCCATTTGTGTCTGGCGCCTGAAAGTCGAGGATTAACCAATAACCAACAATAAGAATTGCACAAAAGGATGGACCACCTAAAGTTCTTTTATGACCACGGATTAACAGTTCAAAGTATGAGACGAAGAACGTGTTGTTCTAGAATTCTCTCCATTGGTATACCAATGAAGGAGAGAAAGACAGGCGCTAAGATTACCAATCGAAAAATCTAGAAACGGGTGATCGCTACTATAAATGGCTCGAAAGGTGAGCCAACAGTTCAGTATTCAAATAAACCTCCGACGAGTATTAACATAAATCATCGAGTGTTCATCGACAGTATTCAAATAAATGTCGAAGAGTATTTAAATAAATTCCTCGAAGTAATAGTGAAATATAAACAGTACTGTGACTATTGTTGACAGTGAACATTGTTGTAGTGTATAAGTCTTAGATAAATAAATAAACAATATTTTAAAATAAATTTGTAGTCATTATACACAAACCAACGAACCCGTAAAAAACGTTACAATACCAATAAAAAAAAGAATTATCAAAATCGAGCTATCCAATATGAAGTTAATATTTCATCCCATAGTTTTCAACCCCTTAGAATTGAACGGTTTCTTTCAAATTAAAGTGGGACCACAGGAAAATCATCAGCTTTCAAATAAAAAAAGAATCATCAAAATATGATCACCCAGTCGAAAGTTCTGAGGTAACAAACATAACAAAACTTATGTTTGTGCGAGCCGTCACATTAGTTTTTTTTTACTTACATTTATGAAACTCGCTGATGATTAAAAGAACTATTAGCACTTTATAACTATATAAACAGAACTATATGCATACTTCAAGTAAATGTGAACTTTGATCTTTAACACCAGAACCCTCCTTATTTGAATTTTCCCAGGAAAACGTTTTAAGTAAAAGTTGTAGGCATCAAAGGGGTATAAAAATTAAAGACAAATTAAAGAAAATTGTTGGAGTCGTTTTCGACAAAAATTAAAAAAATCAAAAACTCCTTGAATAAAGTGGAGATTCCGGTCAACCAACTTCAACAAAAAGCTTCGCGACTCAACTAAATATAATAAGAAGACAAAATTCCAAGTTTAGTGAAATTCGGATAAAGCTTTCGTTACGATATGGCTGTCACACACAGACATGTTTCTCAAAACCACTTTTTTTGGACTCAGGGGACCTAAAAACATGTTTTTCCGGTGAAAACTCAAATTCGAAAGTTTGACCCGATTGCAATAGGTACTTCCTTTACTATATAGTAGTAAAAGAAAGTAAAAATTGCTCAAGTTACAAGCCATAGCTTATTTATATAGCTCATTAATATACCAAAAAAAAAAAAAAAAAGAATATTTTTGTACTTATACTGAATGGCCACCTTTTTTGACGGTGGTTCACTGTATAGCAGCGGTCAGGAAACTTTTTTAACCACTATCCCAAACTGTTGAAATGTATAGGCAATGAGGCATATAACCATTTTCATGTGGATGTTACTATGACAATGGAAAAAATATTTTGTGGAAAGTTCTCCAATAAAAGTTCATCTTCAACACCAGCTAAAAAAGTAGAGGAAAAGAGACAGAGTCAGCTGTATCTCGCAAAGCTCATGACACGTTTTTTGATTGCTTTGTTAAGGGGGTATTTTGAAAAAATCGAAATTTTTCATAATCATGATAATTTGTATATTCAAAAATATTTCCTTAAAAGGATTTTTCGAAATTCAAATTATTTCCGAAGTTATAGCCGTTTTAGTGTCGCGGCAACTTAGACCGATTGAGACTTAACGTAAAACTTTAAACGCGTTTTTCTCGAAACTATTGGGTTGTTTGGAAAGTAATTTCGTTTTTTCCCGACAGAGGAGTTGATTGTATTTTTTTCAAGCCCAATTTCACACTTAAGCCACATAATCCTTATATGTTTTGAGAGCTGATATAGCAAGGCTTGTGTGTAAAAAAAGTTCGATTAATTTTACGCAGTATATTTTAGTTGGTGTCCTTTTAAATATGGAGATCAATAAGCAGCTTTTTGTCATATTTTACTTTTTTACTATAGAAAAGGTAAAAAGGGTGTTCAAGCCAGAAAAATATTAACCGATGTGTATAGAGAAGATGTGTTGACAGTACGCGAATGCCAGAACTGGTTTGCAAAATTTCGATTTTAACGTCGAAGATGCACCACGTTCCGGGAAGCCGGTTGAAGCTTATAAAGGCATGCTCAAGGCATTAGTTGATGCCAATCGGCGAATAACAATACTTGAGATCGGTGAGAGATTAAATTTATCGAATTCAACTGTTTATGACCACTTGAAAGGCCTGGGTTTGACTTCGAAGCTCGATATATGGGTTCCCCATGTTCTCATGGAGAGAAATTTGTATCGTCGCGTTGATGTCTGTGATTCGCTTCTCAAACGCCCCGAAAATGATCCATTTTTGAAGCGCATCATTACTGAGGACAAAAAATGGGTTGTATATGACAATGGCAAACGCAAGAGATCATGGAGCAAAAAAGATGAACCGGCTCAAAGCATTTCGAAAGCCAATATCCATCAAAAAAGGTGATGCTGTCTGTTTGGTGGGATTTAAAATGAATCGTTATTTTTGAGCTTTTACCGGATGACACAACAATTAATTCAGAAGTCCACTGTTATCAGCTGGCCAAACTGAATGATGCCCTTCAACAGAAAAGGCCAAAATTAATCAACAGAAAAGGTGTAGTGTTCCTCCAATATAATGCAAGACCTCATTGTTTGGTCACTCGCCAAAAGGTTTTACAGCTTGAATGGGATATACTGCCACATTCACCATACTCTCCAGATCTGGTGCCTTCGGATTATTATTTGTTCCGGTCATTGCAAAATTTTTTGGACGGTAAAACTTTTATTTCAAATGAAGAGGTCAAATATGTCCTAGATTAGTTTTTTGCCAAAAAAGACCAAAAATGTTATGAGCGTGAAATCATGCTACTACCAGAAAGATGGCAAAAGGTGTTGGACCAGAATGGCCAATATATAATTTAATAAAATATTTATTCATTATACGAAAACTGTCTTTCATTTTTACCAAAAATCAAAAAAAAAAACACGAAATTACTTTCCGAACAACCCAATACTTTTTTCGATGCGGTAGCCATAATATCTCAAGTTCTAATCAGCCGATATACTTGACATTTGGCATGAATATTCATTAAATATCTCTCTATTGTATAAATCAACAAAAAATTAATTTGAAATTTGTAATATTTTTAAAAAATTCGACAAAGTTAAAAAATGAGTGAAAAAATCGACCTTTATTTTTGAGTAGCCGCTATTTGTTGAATTTTTTTTTTTAAAGTTTTGTAGGTTCATGCTATAGCGACATTTGTACTTAGAAGAATCCATCATTGTTTTATTTTTCAAATGACCAGAAGGGTAGAAATCATGGCGACGAGGACACGGTCTTTTTTTTTCCCTCTACCTCAAAGAGGCATAACTCAATGAAAAAAAAATTTTTTAAATTAATTTTGTATACTCCCTGAATATAAAAATATCAAATGCTTTTTTTTATCAATTGCCAAAAAACGCTCGAAATTCGGGCCTCTAGACTAGAATACCCCCTTAAGGTAGCAAATAAAAATAGGACTAGGTTCAACATGAAGAAAGAAACGTGATAGCATATGAGCTTGATTTTTATTTGAAGTCAGTGCTAATTGAATGCAATTGTGACTCCTATTCTTGGTGGGCAGCTAATGCAAAACAATACCCAATCTAACAATGTTTGCCAAAATCTATCTTTCAGCACTTTGTAGCAGTGTGTATACAGCGAAAGGCTTTTTTCTGAAGCTGACCTTATTTACGAAGACAGGGGAAACCGCTCGCTATATCTTAATACAGAGAAATTAGTATGCATTCACCATAATTTGCACTTATATGTTTTATATATTTTTGTTTCGTTTTGAAAGAAATCCATGCACATGTTTAAAAATTCATGATTTGATGAATTAAAAAGCTGTTAATTGGATTTCTCACATGGAACGAATCAAATTGTTGTGAAAAATTGTTATGAATAGTTTATTAGTCAAGGGAGGCAAAACGGACTTTCTGTTCGAAGAAAAATCTTTGTTGCATAAGTATGGGAGAGCAGTTGGTTTCTGTTGTTTAAACGGCTGAGTGGATGTTAATGAAATGTTGTGTATGAATGTGTCTTTAATTGTGATATAACAGGGTGAGAGACTCTGAAGCATACCACTTATAATGGTTAGGGGATCTATAATTATGAACATGTTCAAAATAACGACACTGCAGTGTATTTGATATTATCAATATTTATTTATATTATATCGTCGATTAACAAATCATTCCGAACTTTGGACCTCGAATGAATCGACGTTCGCCATATTTTGAGACCTTTTATATTATTTGATCATGCTACGTGTAAAGGCATAGTCTTTCCCCACTAATTATCCCAATGTGGATAGCAACATCATCGAATTATGAAATTTGTTGCTGCTCGTGAGTTGGTTCACCTCAATTTTATAGTTTCAAAAAGGTAATAAAACAGAACTAACTTTTCGAATACCCTACATTGGATTCTTTTAAAATTTGTTTTCTTTTGATTTATGGTGGAATTTATAAAATTTAGTTTATCCCAAGTCTGCTAGTAGATAAATAAAACGCTTATAACTCAAATCAATCTATTGTACATGAGTGCACTTTTGATAGATACTATAAGTACAGTATCAATTATTAAATTATTCGTATCTATCGATACAAGTAGGTACAGGTTCCAAATTCATGAATTTTTACTTTTATCTGTTTTTACACAAAAAAAGACAAAAAAATAATTGGCTTTACGTTGAAAAACCAATTCCATTTTTTTGACAAAACCTACATGTACTTATTTATCTTGTATCTATTATGTATCTTGTATCTATATTTGTAATAAAAGAGAAATATAAATTTAGAACTCTTAAATCAGGAAATGGACCATATGTTCCCTACAATAAAGGAAATAATAGGATAATTTGTTGTCTCTATTTATAGTTCGATTTTTGTCTTCTTGACTTCTTAGTTTGTGACAATGGTTTTAAAAATATCTCAGGAAACAATGTTGTTTCTTAATTATATGAAATCAGATTACGCTGACCGTCCCGTGGAAGCTTACACCTTCACACATATATCAGTCTAAATAATCCCAATGTTTATTTTCTAAGACTTATTTACTTATGTTAGTTGAAAAAATTGTTGTTTCAGAGCCTTCAAAGCCATGAGTATTCAAAGAAGGACAGGGATTCAATCGTCGGCGTGATGCGATGCGAAGACGTGTTCATCAAGTCAACGGTCACAAGTTTATGGCGACGTTTCTACGGCAACCCACCTTTTGTTCACTTTGCCGAGAATTCATCTGGTGAGTATTTACTGCGTATTTATGGCGTATTTGTAAAATTAAAAAGAAAATAAAAATGGGAGAACAATAGGACTAATATTCGTTTTGTATTCGTTTGTTAATCGGCTTTTCCCTCACGTCAAGTCGATGTTGATACTTAAAAATTACAACAAAAAAAAAACAATGATAAACATATTTTATTTATTGTGAGTGTTCGATGTTGATTTTACGAAGATGACCTATTAGTTATATTTTATCAAACTTTAACATTTTATTGTATTGGACATACTTCTTTTATTTGTTTTAACATTTATGAGGATAATTATTTGTATTGCATAAGTGCTAACATATTAATTTTAAAAAAATAAGATCAATAATTATTGAAAAAATATTGAAAATAGAAGAAACTTTATTTGAAAATGAAATAATTTGTGCAGCAATATTTTCTTGGTTTTTAAGAATTTTAGATTGTATACTATTGTACTTAACATATTGAACATTGGGTTATGCAAAAATTTGTAATACTTAATTTTTATCAATGTCACAACCTTTTATAGTTTTTCGTCTTATCATGAAGAAGCGCCTTTTCGTGGAACGAACATTTGTTTTGTGAATAAGCTCCACAATTTTAGCCTTTTCATAAAAAGGCGATAGGCGCTTAGCCTGTTTATGTGAAACACTCGTTCTTTGTAACTTACAATTAGCCAAATTATAATCGAAAAATTCTTTACGATTTTATTTTCAATTTTTGTTTACGCTAGGCCTAGACAAAAAATTACTATTCAAAAATATAATTAAATAATATGAACTATTATGAGACTGCAAAAAAAATCGTTTTCTTTTTATAATTATATCGAAACTTTTGGAAATAACGAAAAAAGGACACTGTGAAAGTTTGAGCTTGCAATTTGGAAATTTATAGGTCACGTCGGGGACACTATTTTGGAATAACCAGAATATCTTCTTATAGAAAATTTAACGTTCCACAAAAAATGTCTCTGAAAATGTTTTGATATATTTATTCCTTCAAAACGATAATTTCTAATTAACGATTTACGTTGAATTGATGATACATTTGTATATTTTTCCAATGTTTGACACAACCATCCACTTAATGGAAAATTTTCATAAGGAATTTTTTTGTAGAGAATTTTACAGAAGACACAGAAAATGTTTTGAAGCCATGCATGCTTATGGCATGCATATTAATTTCCATAATTTTATACTGGATTGAGTTGCTTTTGGTCAAAACGAATTTACTGATTGATGTAATGCATTTAGCCTTTGATAGGATGAAACCCATTAGAAAAGGAAGAGAATATAACAAAAATGAAAGGAAAAATAAATCACTGTCGATCTGAGGTCGGGAAGTGGAAATGGGGAGGGGTTTAAGGGTACAAACGGTTTAACTCGATTTCCGACAAAACAGCAAGTCCTATGGAAAAAAATTAAATGGCAAAGTTGTAGGTAATAAGATCTACAACTTTTGTGTTAACACATTTTCACATAACTTCAAAATTTATTTGAAAAAAATTCGATAATCAAGCCTTTGGGTTTTTATTTTTATCTCTAACAAAAAAAAAAAAAATTCATAAAATTTGGTAAAAACTTACCTTATAATGTCCTAAACACAGTGTAATTTTTTTTGAACTAAAATATTTATTTTTTTACCTTATTTTGACTTAATATTGAAAAACCACCCTAATTTGAATCATTTCAGAATCCCAGATTTCGTGATAACTAACTGGAATGCAGACGTCATTTTCATCATTAAATTTCAAATAGTATAACAGTTACTGCAAAATTCGAGAAAAGTATAACTTATTTATTAATAATATGTGTCATTTGTATATATAATTATTTTTAATTTAAATATAAAAATTAATAAATAATTAAAGTTTTGGTTATTTAAAGTCGCTTCATTTTTTATTGTCATTAGCGACCGTTTAATAATAAGCAAAGGTAATAACGGAGGCAATTTTTTTGAGAGGCCGGTATGGGCCCTGGCCAAGTGCCTGCTTTTTTGGCGGTCGCCGCTTGTACATTTTTTTTAAATCAAGGGTCCTAATATAGCAGCGGTTAGGGAACTTTTTAACCCAAACTCTGTTTGTGTAAGCGATACTACCCGCTTATTTTGATTAGGAAACAATCAAAGAAAATTTAAATTAAACATTATATTATTGAATTAGTTAATATATACGGAAAATAAAAAAAGTTGAAAATAGTATAAGTATCTAATAGACAAACAAAATAAAATTGTCATATTGGAGCAAACAAAAATGAATTGAAAACTTTTCCCCTTCAGGTTTTTGGAGAAATTATGTTGCTTCATGTTTGATGGATTAACTTCAAAATTGGGGTTTTTTGGTTTTTAAGAAAAACTTGTATACAGCCTTCGACGTTTAATCGATTTCTATTCTTCGTGTTTATATTCATTAGAGTGGAAAAGCCGTGTTCATAGTTTAAATTTAAAGAAGTGTTTGTAACACGTTATAAAATTGGAAATTAGAAAAAAAACCCTACTACCCACAAAAAATTTCATTTTACACCATTTGGGGTAATTTAACTCGGTCCTCGACCACTGCTGTATAGGAAATATTTTCTTTTAGGAATTCAAGCATTGCGATGCTTACAATCACAATCATCAGTGGGAGAACCTTTTTTTTATAATAACTTGCTGAAAATTAATTAATTGCATTTAAAAAAATTACTTTGTATTCACTATTTATGCATAAATATATCTGTCCAATTTCTTTTTTAAATATTCGTCAAAATTATTCTTCTTTTCATCGGTCAAACTAATTATGCCCCTTAAAAATAAATATTTCAGTCTTTTGAATAATTATAAAGGTTTTGTTTTTTAATTAAAAACTAAATAAATTTTTGAAAAATGTGTGAAGCATTTTCCTGTACCCATTTCCGTGTTGAATTTTAGATGAATGACTTTTTGCATTTTATTATTACTTGACTTTTCATATATTGACTATGTTAATTGAATAAAAATATTAGGGGAAGGGGAGTACATTAAAGTTTTTCTTATGCTTTATAGAATACTTTCAAAAATGCATTTGTAACTTTAAAAGACATTTTATGATCTCTGATTTAATTTGATTATTATGGCGCAGTATTTTTATGTTCTAATTATTATTGAATAATAAAAAGAAAAGCTACATGAAATTACGCGTTTTTGGATAGTTGCAAATTCGAAATTTCCAATTTCATTATTTTCATGGTAAAGCTTTATTTTATTTAAATAGCATTTGAACGTAATTTGATTCGTGAATTCGAGATCAAGCCTAGGTTTATTTTTAGCTATGTGATAGAAAATTGGCTATTTACATCAGTTGCATCGAATCTTTTGAAAATTGATTTTTTGTTTAGTATTCCCAAAGTTTCTAATTAGCTTTGGGAAAATGTTGCACATTTGTAATTAATATAAATGGACAATGTTGAACTGTGTAAATGTGATGAAAGGTTTTTTCAAAAAAAAAAGTTTTCTTCTATTTTCTAATTGGTTTAGAAATAATTAATGCTTTGGAATACTCGAATAACATTTGGTAGTTCGTTTAATATGGACGCTGTTATTTATGGACGTACTCAGCTTTTGGTCTAGGGGAGGGCAAAATCTTTACAGAAGCACTATGAAAAATGTTTAAAAAATTTTTTTTTGGTATCACTGTTAAAAAAATTATTAATATATTATGGTATATATTAATGCTATTTGAATAAAAATTATTCATACCTTTTCAAGCTTTGATAAGTTTTTCTTCATCTACGATTTCATAAATATTATTTAGGAATAGCATTAACCGATTTAATAAACTTGTGATAGTCACAGTACCTCCCGCCATTTGGTACGCCCATGCTATCGTTGTGTATAGAGTTGATAGAGAATTAGAAGTAATGTACTGTTTGTAATTTGGTACTTTAATTTGAGTCAGATTTGTCACAATGATAGTAAATAATTGGAGAAAATATATTGATTGAATAGAAATACAGGTGGATGATGTTGAAATGGTGTGAGTGAGTGCGGTCCATTTTTAGGGTGGCCTGCAGCCGCTACGTACATTGTAATAACTGTGTTTGATTTCAGGGGATTGGGCAAGCAGGGCTATCAATGCCAAGGTAGGCTTTGTGATCACATTGTCTCATAGTCCTGCTGTGTTACTGATGCACTTTAACTGCATGCGCCTGCATTTTGATGTTTTTACGTTTATCTTAATCTCGACTTGCTGTCATATTTTTTTTTAAATTTTATTTTTTCAGTTAACCAATTGCTTGCACTTACTAATTGAAACATCGAATTTCTCGAAATTCTATATATAAGAAATATTCTTAATTAACCACTTTCCGCATTCAGATTTTGCAACGTTGAGAATTGTATTATATATATATATATATATATATATATATATATATATATATATATATATATATATTATATATATCGTATATCTACCTACTGTATGGGTAGATACAACATTCGATTGTTATGGTGTTATTCATAGATCCGTAAACGTAACGGTGAACGATTTTGGTATTAATTAACTCGAATCAATTTTGAGTTAGTGAATTTCGTATGGTTCGAAAATGCAATTATTGTATATTACTAGATATGTGCATATATATGCACGTCTTATTGAGATGTTCCATTCTATGTCGATCATATTTAAAAATAAATTTGCTGTTTTGATGAAAATTTGCGATTTCTTACTTATTTTGGAACGAAAAACAATTAATTCAAAATTCCCAAGCAAAGCTTCAAATATTGAAAGAAAGGTTTTAAATATGTGCTTGGTAATATGGTGAATAAGACCATTTGTTGTTCAGTTTTAATGAATTAATTGCTTTGCGTTACAGCGTATCGTCGGTATAATTTTGACTTTGACCTTCTCAAACCAAAAAGATAAAATTGTATTATGTAATAAAATGAATGGTTTATACACACCTTATTACAAAATATTTAATAATATTATTGAACTTACACAATATGAACAAGACTTATATGAGAACAATTTAAACTTGGGAAGGCCAGGGAAAATTTATTTAGTACATGCACCCTTTTAATTTTTACCTCCCTTAGTCTATTTGGTATAGATATATAAAATATTTTTGGGTATTGTTTCGATAGCTCTTTCAATTGCTAAAAATCAAATTGGAGTCCGTTAAGCATACGTTTTTATAAAAAGCCACCCCCACACAATTTCTATGATGTTAAGATCGTCAGACAGCACTGGCCAATCTAATTAACATGAGATATTCTAATCTCGATACCATTCTTTCACATGTTGTCCAGTACGGATGTCAGCATTATCCTTTTGAAAAATCTAAGATTGTCCGTCAAACTTCATCGTCGAAATTAATTTTTTCAACTTTCAAGAAATTAATGTGGTTGATAGATGTTTGTCTGCACACCACCAAATTAATTGCGTCATGATAACATATGGCGGTCCATACCATTATGGAACCATTGGATATATAGGGGAGGCTTAAAATTCTTCTAAAAATTTTTTTCCATGCAAAATGTTTTATTTTCTCGCAAAAATTTTTTTTGTCTTTTTTTTCCTTTTAAGGACGAACACTTTTGAATTGCTCATCTCGCTGTTCGTACACTAGCAGAAATTACTAGTTTTTCGACCAAAAGAAGTTGCAGTTGCGTTTCGCATAAAATTACGCACAGTTAAAATGCGTCCTTTTCGATTTTTTTTTTTTTTTGATTTTCTAATAATGCTCGTATTGTTGAATGGTGTCTTCCAATTCTTTTACCAATTTCACAATTTGAGGCATTTTTGGAATATCATGCAATTATTTCACCTATTTCTTTTTCAGTCAGTCTTCTTACCCCATAACGATCCAAACATAATAGAGTAATAATTAACACAATTTATTTTTGTTTTATAAGGCTCTTATTTTAAATACTTCAAATCAGCTAGTGGCTATAGTCAAATGACCGATTAGTAAAGCTCAAAAAGCAGAAATGAAGTCTCCACCCTTTATTTATTATCTTTTTAAATCCTTGTGAACGGACAGAGGAAAGGTGAAAATAACATAACTACAAAAAATTAATAATATAGGAGTATTAAAGTTTCAACTTCATATTGGTAAATTCTTTAGAGGTCCAAAACTTAAAAATGTATAAGTCTCATACAACAGAAACAATATCAAAAAATCAAAAAATCAAAAAAGTGTCTAGTCCGATAGCCATAAGGAAAGTACCCCACCCCAGGTGGTTTTTGAAAGATGTTTCCGGGTGGCGATTCCTCTTCATGAAAAACATATTGACGCATTTTAATTATTTTGAGTTAATACTAACAATAATATTACTTGATTCAATTAATGATACTAACAATATATGTATAGACCAGAGCTCTAAAGTCTTTGGAAATGATAAAAAGTGAAAAAAAAATCATAGTAGGATGAAACCCATTAGAAAAGGAAGAACAAATAAAAAAATGAAAGGAAAAATAAATAACGGTCGATCTTTAGTTGGGAAGTGGAAATGGGGGCTGTTAAGGGTAGAAACGGTTTATCTCGATTTCCGACAAAATACAACTCCTATGGAAAAAAGTTAAACGACAAAGTTGTAGGTAATGAAAAAATCTACAACTTTTGTTTTAACATTTTTTTCACATAACCTTAAAATTTATGTGAAATATTCCAATAACGAAGTTTTTGGTTTTTGTTTTTTTTTTTTCATCTTTTACAAAAAAAAAATGTACATGAAATTTGATAAAAATTTACCTTATAATGTCCCAAATACACTGTAATTTTTTTGATTTAAAATATTTATTTTTTCACTTTATAATGACTCAATATTGAAAAACCACCCTAATTTTCAATCGAAAATTCTCACGTCAAAATATCTACTTTTTTTAAAAAGTCGGTGGGCTTTTTGTTTGATGAAATCTCTACTTTCTGATGGTGCAAAAAAAAACATTATAATGTTAAAAGTTCCCAGAAAATGCAATAATTAAAGTGTAAATTATATAAATTTCTCAAAGATGTATTTGTACTATTGTATTATGTACAATTTAGAGCTTACTATTTATTAAAATTTACACTTTAATTATTGCATTTTTTGGGAACATTTTACATTGTAATGTTTTTTTTTGCACCATCAGAAAGTAGAGATTTCAACAAACAGAAAACTCACCGTTTTTTTTAAAGTAGATATTTTGATGTGAGAATTTTCAATGGAAAATTAGGGTGCTTTTTGAATATTAAGTCAAAATAAGGTGAAAAAATAAATATTCTAAATCAAATAAATTACAATGTGTTTGGGACATTAAAAAAAGGTTAATTTTCACCAAATTTCATGAATATTTTTTTTGTAACAGATAAAAAAACCAAATCTTGGTTATTGGAATTTTTCACATAAATTTTAATCCTATGTGAAAAAAGTGTGAGTACAAAATTTGTAGATCTTAATATTACCTACAACTTTACTATTTAACATTTTTGCATAGGACTTGTAGTTTTGTCAGAAATCGAGATAAACCGTTTCTACCCTTAAAAACACCCCCTTTTCCACTGCCCGACTTAAAATCGACCGTAATTTATTTTTCCTTTCATTTTTGTTATTTTCTCTTCTTTTTCATTTCCATTTCATGGATTTCATCTTACTATAATTTTTTTTTGGTTTCATAAATTATCGACTCTGGTCTATTATGTATATAATATAAAATGTAAGGTATAATATAAAATATAAAATAATAACGAGTAGGTAGGTACTATTAATCAAATTTTCTTTGAATTTCTTATTAGTGTAAAGAATGACTAAGAAACCTTTGTACTATACTGTTTATAGGCGTATCAAAAATCAATTCTTTTTTCTCAGGACTCTTTTCCTAAACGAAACCCATATTCTGGCACATTTACAAGCCACAAAGCAATACATGCATTTAAGAAATGCGCTCATAGCTGCATTGACTCATGGCTGTCTATTTCAAACCTGTCCCTGGATGAACTTATTTTGGTGGTGAGCGAATGCAAATTTCTTAAAGCGACTTTTTTTAAAATGAAAAATGGATACTAAATGTATCAAATGCATAATTAAAAAAAGGTGTCACTCTAAGGGTTGATGTAAAAAACTACCCTCAAGAAATAAACTCGCTATTATTCATCATTATAGATTTATAAAAATTCTGAAAAAAATGTATTTTATGCATTTTATGCATTATCTACATACAGTTTTAATTTCATTAAATAATCTTCCATAGTTTTGTAGAAAACTAATTTTAAACTTTGGGGTAGTTTCCCCCGTAACTCTATTACAAGTGGGGGTAGCGGATTAAAATTCAATGTATTTCACAAAGAGGATTTGCCACACGGAAGCAGCCTGGGGGCACTTTTCTTATGGCCATCAGACTAGACTCTTTTAGAAAGTTACATTTTGTCGTTTTTTTTGTCGACCCATGGAAAGTTACATAAATTTTCAACATATACCTATATCCTTCGTTACTAAACAAAAGGACATTGGACATTCACATTCGGTTGTGCACATAGCTTACGCGCACTATCCAGTTGACGATTACGAATAAAATAACTTGTCGTATTAACATAAAAATATAGCATTTCCCATTTTGTAAGAAATCGCATAAAAACTTTTAAATTTTAATCGTTAATATAAGTATTTGATTTTCAAGTGATTCAAAAGTAATCAGGTTGAAAATTGAATTTATTGTGGAACTCTCCATTAAATTTTCTATGCTTATTCTTTGGTAGTAAAAAATTTGTTTTTATAAATACCACCCTTAATTATTGCATAAGGTCTTACGTTGTTGTTTTTAGACTAGAGCAAACCAAAAGTTATTATCAATTCACGTTCCATCATGGGAATTAACAATTTAATGAAGTTCTTAGAAGGCATCGACGATTTTTTCAATTTAAACATCATTTTATGTTCTTGATTACTTTTCTTTAGTTGTAATAATTTTTTATGGTTTTTCTCGGTACGGTTTTAGTCAATTAAAAAACTTCTACAATTATCTATTAATTTTCAATTAAATATTTTCCTTTTAATTTTAAATTATGTTCCATCAAGTTCCTGTAAGAATGTTCGCTGCAGAAAAGATTTTTTTCAAACAAGTCAATTTCCTTGCCAATGACCAAATCCATAAGGAAACGTTAAGTTTTTTTCCTTTTTTAAACGATTACACGTTAAGGAATCTTTCGATGAACTCAAGAAATTTGTATGAAAGATTATCACGACCAATAGATATATTTACAAATTGACATAAAAATTTGTTGAGTAAATTTTTCTAAGAAAAATAGATAAGGTAAGTACTATAAAACGGATATGACTACCTGCTTCCTTCAGATATCCTCCGCAAGGACATACTGTCAAGATATTTAGATGCTTCATTTCATAAGCTTGTTTGGATTTCTATGCAATACAACGAGCTATTTATCCTTTCATCTGTCACGAGTCATTCGTTCTAATATTTCAAAAGGACTGAAATGCTTAGAAAATTTCAATTCACTTAAATGCAGAAAGTCATTTCCGTTTGTAAAGTTTTTGAAATGCTTGTGCCATTGTCGATGTTTAGCAAAACATTTCGAACGACGGGAGTAATCAAAAATGTTTTCAATGGGCAACAGGTTTGTAACATGTGAAGCTCCGGGTCTTGTAAATGTTTCGAACCTATTTCCTGTGTTTAACAGATAATGTAATTTTGTCCTCGTGTGAAAATCGAGTTAAGCTGATAATAAACGGGTATATTGTATTCCCACCGCACATATACATACATAGGTGGAACAATGAACACTGTGGCGAAACATGCTATGTCCATAATCTATAACAAACCGCAAACGAAGTTTTCATATTGATTGATATAATGCGTAGTTTATCAATTACAATTTAAAAAGAATCTCCGTATAGTGTAGGCTGCTATTTTCCATATACTGTTTGCATAATGTACTATGCTGTTACTTTGCTTGTAGAGTTTAAGGATGCATGTGAGGTAAATCAAAATGATGACAAACAAACAAAAATTCTCAAAAATGTTTTTTAGTTAATCCTAAATCTATTGTCAAAATTTTAAAATGATTGGCTACATCGTTCAAAACGTATAAACATCTAAACGTGCATTTAAATTTGCGTTCTTATGAAGATTTCTTTACTCGATCGATTGAATGTATTTAAACTACTGTAGAAAAGATGACCAAATTTTCAAATTTTTATGTTATATCAGTGTATATAAAACAGTGTTACAAAGGCTAAAAAAAAATTAAAAACAAAATAAAAACCTGATATCATTGGTTAATAAAGGGGGTTCCAATAAGAACGTTGGTTTCAAGTTTTAAATTAAACATATCGATTTGTGGCATTTGTTGAATAATGAAGTAAACATTAAGAGTTTTTTTTTTTTTTTTTTTTTTTTTAATTTATTGTCCTGCCCGGATCAGCAGTAGTCCGCTATATACACAGCCTTGTTCGTTTCGTTCACTCGATGTCCACGTTATGGGTGTACAACCTTTACACTTTGTTATCATTTATATTGCTGTTCAAAAACCCAATCAATAAGCGCTATTCGTTGCCCATGGTTTTCCAGCTTTAGCTTTTAAGTTAATTGAGCCTTGTATACACATGAAGTTTTAAATCTTTTGTTAAAATAGTGGTTGTGGAAACACCAATTTTTAAAGCCCTATGTCGAATTGATTTGGTCGGGTTTTCCTCTACATTTGCACGCACTGGTACGATATTTTAGTCGAGTGACCAAGACGAACGCGTGTTTGTGCTTTCATGTCATTAACAGACCAAGTTTCTTAAATTTTTTCATCAAATACAGGACAGCAAAGCTTCCTTTGCTCCCATAAACCGCCTGTGAATAATTTTTTTCCTGATACATTAAAAGGCATTGTAATTTTTTGATATCATTTAAAGCAATAAAAAAACCAAAAAGTATTTTTGTGATTTTAAATTATTGATTTTATTTATGCATTTTTCATACAAGCAATAAATTATTTACATAACTTTTAGTGCAATGAAATATTCAGTGTGGTATTAATAAATCCAAAAGTGATTGAATTGAATAGTTGAATATGAAGTTCTATGAATTTTCCTAGGAATGGTATTAATTAAAATTTTCAATTCATCGCAGTAGGACGGCATAGACAATGACTAAAACTTTTTGTCGCTATTGAATTTTGGTTTTTGGTGAATGAAACAATGCAATTATTTTGCACTGGCTAACCCAATAGATGATTGTTTTTTTTTTTCTATAGAAGGTTAATAAATACCTTTATTAATTTTAACCCGGTTAGTTATTTCATGAGAAAAAAATTATTTTTAACAAGGCCATGCAAAGAAATTAATTAATTTTTACTTTTTTTATTGGTATTTTATTATATATGTTACCGGCCAAACCCGATTTCAGGACAAACTAGTTTTGCCTAGGCTAAACTAGTTCTTCCTATACGCGATAGGATTAACTAGTATAGCCTAGGGACCGACTGACAGTTAGCACCCCCTTTTTCGAAATTGCGATTTTTTTTGTTTGCAATCGTTTGATGGTCGTTTGATGGTCGTTTGATGGTGAATGATGGTTCAATTTTATCGTTTGATGGTTATTTGTTTATTTGTAAAAAAATAAAATAAAATTTGACCTTGAGGACTTAACAGTTAGCACCCCATTTTTAAAATATGTCAATTTTTTTATTACAGTTCGATTCGAAATCGTTTGATGGTGATTGATGGTTTATTAGTTATTGTTTATTATCAATATTTATTTAGTTATAATTAATTTTTTAATATTGTAACGGCAGTAACAATGCTAATTTCAAATACACGCATTCGCAAAGCATTGCAAGTTACGCGGTTCATTTGAATCTCGTTTAAAACAGCAGTAGCAATAAGAAGTTTCCTTTACTAATGTTTTTAGTAGTTTTTGAATAAAATATAGGCAACTGATGGTTTTTTATTATTACTGATTATTTCAGATACTAATAAATACCTGCTTTTTGGGGATTTTTTTTGGTCATGGTGTTCTCCTAAAAATGCAATAGTTTAGTTGGAGTGCGTGGTTAAATGCAAATAAAATGGCAAGAATGATTGTTACTAGAATACCAATGTTCCTAATGTAATACTTCGTCCTAAGTTAATAATCGGGATATCAATTTAAATGTAAGGGAAATACTGCAGAAACGAATATGAACTCAAGTTCATAAGCGTAAACGTTTATAAGCGTTTATTTTTATTTCGAGATTAAAAATACAGTCCTTATTTCCAAAAATCTAAAAATGTGTCATTTTATAGATTTTATAAGTCTATACAAATAAGTTAATTTGTTTTTAACTACTCATATTTAGTTTGTAATTTGTGGTTCATTACAGACAACAAAAAATTATTTATTTTATATATTATTTAATTTAATTATTATTAAACAATAGTTTTTGAATTTTTATAATAAGTTTTCTTATTATTACTATTGCTACTGCTGTTTTAAGCGAGATTCAAATGAACCGCGTAACTTGCAATGCTTTGCGTATGCGTGTATTTGAAATTAGCATTGTTACTGCCGTTACAATATTAAAAAATTAATTATAACTAAATAAATATTGATAATAAACAATAACTAATAAACCATCAATCACCATCAAACGATTTCGAATCGAACTGTAATAAAAAAATTGACATATTTTAAAAATGGGGTGCTAACTGTTAAGTCCTCAAGGTCAAATTTTATTTTATTTTTTTACAAATAAACAAATAACCATCAAACGATAAAATTGAACCATCATTCACCATCAAACGACCATCAAACGATTGCAAACAAAAAAAATCGCAATTTTGAAAAAGGGGGTGCTAACTGTCAGTCGGTAGCCTAGGGCCTAGGCAAAACTAGTTTGTCCTAAGCTAGATAAGATAAACCAAAACTAGTTAATTCTTATATAAATACGCACAATCTAGGATAAACTGGTATGGCCTAGTATAAACAATCTAAACAAAAAAATTTTGCAGAGTCGAATGTAATTGAGCAAACATGTCAGGTCTTGTACTACATGCTGGAGTTACCAAAAGGCTTAAAATTTATTCATCCAATATTCGATTACAAGTATACAAAACTCAACATACAATAAATGGATTATAAGTTTTACAATAAATTCTTCTTCTTCTTATCCAACGCCCACGCTTGACATTTCTGTCATTCGGTGCCGCGCCGTCAAAAAGAGGTTGGAGGCTAGTTGGTTTTGGTTGTTTTCGTTGTTCTCTCTGACGTCTGCAAGTGCAGAACAATTGCCAAAATGCATGGCATTCATGGGTTCCCCATTACAGAAGGAACAGATTGGAGTCGGTAGGATGCTAATACGGTGCAAGTGCTCGCATAGGTAGTCGTGCCCCGTGGTAGTTCGGAAAACTGCGACTGACACCTGGCGGGGAAGAAGTCGTGAGATAGGAGATTCCAGTAAGGATTTCCATTTTTTTCCTTGCGCTTAATTTTTTTGAATATTGTAGGAATGCCAGTTGATAGTGCTTGCGATGTGGCTCTGAGCTTGTGTTAAAGACATAAGTGTTGGCGGTTGATTTAGAGCGGTGCCAGACTTTGCGAGCTCGTCTTGTTTTTCATTTCCCAAGATACCAACATGACTGGGAATCCATTGTAGTGACAGGTGCCAACCTGTTTTAGCAAAACTGTCCAAAGCGGCTCGACATTTGTTGGTACAAACGCAATAACACAATAAGTTTTGACTGGGATTCTGTAGCACACGAGTGGTGACGGGTCTTCTTCAGGTTTGTATTGGCTCTTTTATTTAATTTTATATTTGAAACCTTGGCAAAATAGATACATAGAGCATTAGCAATATTTTTTTTGCCGTGGAGGATTTTGTTGTTAACCATGAGTGGTGTAATTTCCTTTTTGGTTCCTTCATTATTAAGTGTTGAAATAAAACGATGCGCTTTTTAGCCGTCCTTTCTAAAGTTCAATTTGGCTACTAAATTTTGGTATGCTCCTCTCTTGCTGGTTATTATACTTTTAGTTAATTCACCTTGTTTTTTTCCTAGCAATATGCAATGTCTTCTAATCGGTTTGATTTTTCAGCTTTCTTCCGGGCCGCGTCACGATTTTTCTTGAGGATATTAAGGGTTGCATTCCAGAAAGGACGGTGTTTTTTTACTTGACCTCTAGGAATACATTTCTGGGCAGCTTTGAAGATAACTTCGCAGCATTTTGTGCACGCGGCCTCGGGACTTCCTCTAATTAAGTCAGGTGTTAGGAGTGCGTCCGTAATTTTTGAGTAATTGCACCACTTTGCTTTTTTAAAGTTCCATCTAGGTACTTTTTTCGGTTCGCTGTTTTTTGTATTGATATGGCATGTGACAAGTATCGCCCTATGTCCACAGCCTGCTACTTCGTCCAGGAGCTTACACTTTGTTCGTGCCGACAGGTTTGGATGTGTAATGATAAGATCAGGTCTTGATAGTGATCCTGTGTACGATAGAAAGGTAGGAGGCGTGCTCATTACCACCATCATTTCTTCATCGACGAAGTTTTCTATTATTTGGCCGACAGGTAGAGTAAGCGGGTAGTCCCATCGTTTGCTAGGAGCGTTGAAATCGCCGATGATTAAACAATTGGGGAAAATTCTGCTTGATATTTTCCTCATGTCAGGTTTATTTAAAGATGCATTATAAACACCTATTACGTTAAACTTGTTTTGAGCCTTCCAGACTTCAAGTTCTACAGCTTCGAGTTTGTTGTCGTCTTCCATGTGATGTATAACTTTAAATTTAGATATTATGCCTTCTTTAACACCAGCCAGGATTCCCGACGCTACTTGTCGTCCTTTTCTCAAAACATGGGCAGTATAATTGACAGGCTGGTAGGCTTCAGGAGTCTCTGTAGCAAGTCCAGCTTCTGCTATGATAAAAACATCTGCTGCTGGTTTGTCAAGCATACGTTGAAATTCCTGAAATTTTGAAATATTCAACCCTCCAGCGTCCCAGAAGATCACTTTAAGGGTATCTTTCTGGCTCTTAGAAGGGTCGGTGTTATCTCTCTTTCTTGGCATTTTCCTCTTTTGGTTTGGCGTGGAATTGGCGGATTTGGGCAAAATTTCGCCAAGTTTGGTCCTTTCGTAGAAGCAGGGACACCACGTGCAGGCGACCAAGTCACCCCAATATAAAAACTAACTTAAATAATTTTAAAAAAAATTATAAAATAAATTAGAGAAATTTTTTTGACATGTAGCGTTGTCAACAATCCGTGTTGTCTATTTATCAAATAGAATTTTTAATAAATACAAATTAAATTAAATAATCCAAAATTCGGTTATTTCATACAAAATAAATTATTGAATCCAAAAAAAGGCTAATACATCCAAAATAAAATGTTATTATCTAATAATTGGTTTTTTCATACAAACTATGATTTTTCCTTACAATAATCGATTGAATCGTACAACATAAAATCAATTCATCCAAAAAAGATTTACGTTTACATTTAGGCTTAGGTAAACAATCGTTGATTTCTTTCTATTTTTTTTTCCAGTGATCATTGTACAAAGTTGATTTTAAATGTATTGTTACTTTCAAATTTGAAGGAATTAAGACGTTGTAAAACTCATTTATTTTCGTTATTTTCATTTTCCCTCTAGTTGCCAGCCGTGCGTAACGTATTTAATTAATGACTGCAGTTTAAAATTAAAAGTTTATACGTATTACACTAAGTATACATTATAAAGTTTACTTCTTTTTCAATATGGGTGAACCTACGTCAGGTCAACAAGCAGATCAGAAACAATGGAGGGAATTATATATTAGATATTTTGACTTTCTAGATATACCTACTATAATGTTTAGACTAGGCCATACCAGTTTATCCTAGAGTGTGCGTATTTATATCAGGATCAACTAGTTTGGCCTAGCCTAAACTGGTTTATCCTATCTGGCTTAGGACAAACTAGTTTTGCCTAAGCTATATTAGTTAATCCTATCGCGTATAGGAAGAACTAGTCCTGAAATCGGGTTTGGCCGGTAACATATATATAAACCTGTCTGCTAGTATCGAATAATTGAATAATGCTGCAATTATGATCGAATCATTAATAGTGATCGAATAAACGATAATAATGAATGAAAAGTCATTAATTTGAGTGATAATAGTAAAGATCTACTATGTGGGGGGGGGGGCAACATAAGGACCAAAATTTAATAAAAAAGTTTGAAAATCAAAAAAATATTCAAGGGGAGCTATATGCAGGCAATTCATTAGTTTTTTTAATAAGATATTAGGTTCGTTCGCGGATGTGATAATGAATCGGTAACGAATCAGTTCAAGACCGATTTAGGATCATCGCCAAGCGCATGCAACTTTATGAGCCGAGTTACGGTCCGATATTCGCGGTTCACACGAAATGCGTTCGTTACCAATTCATAATTGGTTCTAGCGATCCTTAGATTTTTGTTAGGATGAAAAATTAGATTCTCTTACTAATGCGCAGTTTGCGCAGTTTGCTAAATTGTGGCTAAATCATAATACAGTTTCGCTATCATGCTGCGTTCACACGAGTCAATTTTAGTAGGCCGATTTTAGTTGATCAAAAAAATTTGAATGAAAATCCTCGTGTGAAAACCGTAATCAACTTTTTAGTGGGTCAAAAAAAGTTTGAACGAGTCATCACACTAGGTTTTTCATTCCACTTTTGATCAATTAACTAAAATCGGTCAACCAAAGTAGACTCGTGTAAACGAGGCATCAACGTCTGTCAACGTTCAATTCAATTAATAATTTTCGTGGGTTCTCGTTAATCCTCGTCTTACTTCCGAACATTTTCAAACTCGTTCACGGGAAAATAACCCTTAATCAGTTTATTCATAAGCGTGTATGCGTTTGGCGATTATCCTATTCACTTGGATTGATTCTTTACCAGTTCCGGATCAGTACCGCGAACAAACCTATTGTCTTGGTAGTAATGCAAAAATTTGAAAATTCTTTGTTACTTTTCTAAATCTTATCGTTAACTAGTTGGGGCTTTTTTATTTCAACGTATTCCGTTTTTTTTTCTAATAGCTGCTCCTTTATTCCTAATGCAAATCATTAATTGAGGATTTTCTTCTCTATAACATCTTTGTTTTCTTTAGTGGTATTTTCATTAATTATGTATTTGTATTAAGCGTCCTAGGGCTTTATTCTTACAAGGGGACCTTAGAACGTGCGGGTCACCGATTTCGACCAAATTTATAGCACATGTAGGGTGCACCAAGGGGTGTAACAGGTGCAAGTAATAGGACCCACTATTCAGCCGTTTTCGAGAAAATTCAAACGGAAAATTTTCGATAATTTTTAAGCGTTCATGTACAGTCTGTGTTGGAACGAAAAACAAGTAACGCGTAGCGTAGTTAGCAAAGTCTCCGTTTAACAACCTATGTATCGCTGGTTCGAACCCCAGCACTTGTTTTTTTTCTCAATTTTATCATTTCTACGGCGACTGCTACGCGATTGCGTTAATATTTCTGCAAGTGTATAAATATTTTACAATCTTGGTATTATAAGGAAAAACGAGGAAGTTTATTTATTTATTCTAATGGAAAATGATTACCAAAAATCAAAAATCAAAAATCAATAGTTAATTGTTTCGGATGGTCTTTAACATATTGGAGAGTCACATTAGGATAGTCAGGCCTCTATGACTTTTATATAGCAATACGCTGTTATGCTAGACCAGTAGTTCCCAATGTGGTCCCTACGGACCCCCATAGGGACCTCTGGTATCATACAAGGGTCCGCGGGTAATTAAAATTGGTTTGGGGTCCCTGAACAACGGCAGGGGGTCCGCGCATAGTTTAATATAAAATAATAAAATTGTGATCCATTTTTATAATTATAAAAATTAAAATAAGTAGCAATAAATAGAATGGTAACGATTTTTACGTCTTGAATAAAATATAAATGTAGGAAGGTGCTTAAAATACAGTATGTAATTTAAGTACTGAGCGTTATGACGTACCTTTTGTGTGAATGAAAATTGACAAAACTGGTGGAAAATTGGTGGACTCATTGATGGAAATATCAATGCTAAAAACTCCACAAACTTTTCGAACTGTTTCCGCTTAACGTTCGCCTTTGTAATGTTTTCACAATAACAAAACGTTCTTATAGTGTTAACAATAGATATTCAGATATTATAGTCAATATTATATTATCATATTATGATAGTCAAATATTATTTGCTTATTTGAATAAAAAAAGGGAAATTTAGATCTAGCATTCCCGGTGGACCAAAATTTTTTTTTTTCTTATTAAACTATATATTATAACGAAATATAATCTTACAGTTAAACGCTTCCAAGTCAATTTAATGCAGTTAATTCATTGTACCTACAATAGAATTATCTGATAAGAAATGGATAGATACCTACGCAGGAATCTGCATGGCACATTCTTCAAAAAGAAGAATTCATTTTAGACAAACTTTGATATAATAATTTAAATTATTTCGAGAAAAACATTTAATTCGATATTGGCTTGAGAAAAAATATTTTTCCTAATTTTCTGACAAGCTTTTTATTGAAAAACTTGGGATATGAAAATAATTGAGATTGAATTTTTTCTAAGAACAAAATTTTCAAAATGACGTCAAAAATCGAACGTGCTATTGTGTGAGTCTAACGTATCTATAGCTACGTGTAATCAATTTCTTAACATATCCAAGCATCCCAACTTTTCCGTGGTGATGGTAGCGCAGTTCTATTTATACATAAATAGATCTTAAGAAAAGCTTGTATAAACACAGAATGCTCTCTTTGAACTTGCATACATCTATTGCAAAATTGAATGAAGCGCAAACTGATTTATTAGATTTATAAATATATATTTCATTTCTTAAATTCAATTGAATGTTAGAATAAGTGCATACTATCAGGGTTCAACAGAAATTTGAATATTTTAATAATCAATTATCAATATTCGAATTTTGTTTATATATAAACGTAAAATATTTTCAATTTTTAAAATGTAACCAAAACTTTCACAATAGATACAAACAACACTTTTTATTAACAATCATTTTTTGATTTCATAACGATCCATGAGTTTAAAAACTACTTTAAATTATTTTTATATATCATACTTTAAATTTGTTGGAAACAATCTAGAAAAATAATTTTTGTCATCGGTTTTCCATAACATTTTCATCGTTGCATCATAATAACGTTTGTATCATCACAGTTCGTTGAAGTTTCCATGGTGATGATAGTCGTTATAACTTCATTCAAGTCTCGTAAATATGTTCAACAGATATTTGGTCGCAAGAGAGCGATAGCGATTATCAGATTATCTTGTACATTGTACAGTGTACAACTTTAGGATGAACGTAACGTAGCTTCTACACTAACGTTCCCATTACATAGAAAGCTTCAACATATGTCATCCCCATTTATTGTCCAATGTTATACGCTTTCTAAACATATCGACGAGCCTGCAAAAGTATTACACCTAAAATGTATTATCCGTGACTTCGTACACATAAAAGTTAACAAAATAACTAAGAAAATAAATCTTTTTATAAAAGACAATCTACAAAATTATCTTTCTAACAAAATTTAACAATAGTAAAAACATTAAGCATAACGATTATTTCAATTTTAAATATGAATTTCAAACACTTCAATCAATTATACAATCAGCAAACTACACTGGCAGAGATTTCACACATTTGTATGTTTTTGCATAATTGCAAAATTAGATTTTAAGAAAGTTGATAATAATAATTGATTTATGTATCAAACATGTATTAATTTCGACTCCATATATGAGCCAGAATTTACAAAAAAGCCATATATTACAGTTCTCCAGAAATAATATATTTTAAGCTTTGTTCCATCGACTGTTCAGTGGAGTTGGTATAATAAGCTCTTCATAACTGTAATAATACGTTCAATAAGAATTAACAACGAGAATCATTTTGAGAGCTGCTTATTTATACAGGATATCCCAACCTGACCGGCCATTATAAGTTTTCTGAGAACCTGAAATAATAGAAATCTGAAAATTGGAATTATAGCCTAACTGGATTGGAGCTACCTTCCTAAAATATTTTTAGTTTTCTGACGGTTATACCGGAGGTCGACACTAAAATCGTTATTTCAAATGGTATGCCCTATTTGTTTTTACATATCTCGATTGAATTAATAATTCTGAACATCTTTCATAATAACAAGACCTCAATTAATTTTTAAGGTTTTCGAGAAAAAATACTTTTATTAGAAATGTCGCAGCAAACGGACGTCTTGTAAAAGGTCCGTAACTCTCACATTAAAGTGTGTGGGAAGCTCGACATAGGCTCGTTTGAGAGCTCAAAGATGCAGTTACACTCGAAATTACCACAAACAATCAGTTGTTGTTTCTTAGTACCATAAAGTGCACCGTAAAACAACACGTGATAAATTGTGTATATATCAATTTTTTTTAATGGCACCACCTAATTTTATTTGCCTTGTTTGTTTCTTTAAATTCCCCAAAGTTTCATAATTCATATCCCTATAGCCAAGTGTGAGGATTTTCGAGTTATCGTTAAAAATAAGAAAATTCAACGTTCCATCTGTAATTTATAACCCAGCTTTATGCTGTATGCCCAACGGTAGTTGGACATGTTTTCAGGTAGGTTTTTATTGTAGAACCTTTAGAACCAAAAAATGGAAAGGACAAATGTTTTTAATAGCAGATATATATATATGTAAGTCAGTAAATTCCAATACTACTTTAATTCAATGCTAAAATTATAGAATTTATTCATATTAAATTTACACTTGAATACTTAATATTAATAATAATAGATTAAAATCAATTCTTACCTAAAATTATAGAATTGATTAAAATGTAGTTTCTTTGGGGAGGATAAAATAATTTATTTATTATTGACAAATAGATGTTAAAGTTTTAAATATCCATGTCAATATTAACAAGTTCTAGTAGGTAGGCTTAAATCAAAATCTAGGGTATTTTAGATTTATATCTCCCCTGCCTGATGACTCTTTTAATTCCGGGAAGTAAAAGAGTATGGTAGTAATTTATTTATGTGGTGTTTACTGCTCCCTAGTTTTTTTATTATCTTCTATTTCATACATCGTATTTGATATTTTCCTCTTCACCCGAAATGGACCTTCTCGTATTTCATCTAGCTTATTTCTATTTAATTTATTTCCCTTAGTGACAAATACTAAGTCTCCTTCTTTAATTTCTTTATCTGATCTTCTTTTGTCTACCCTTTTTTTATTGTTCTTGAAGCTCTCTTCTGAGTACAATGCTGCTAGTCTTCTGTCTTCTTCCAAATTTGTTTTTATCTGTAATTCTTCTGGAACCACCTCCGATCTTACTCCATATAGCAAATATAATGGTGAGAACCTTGTAGAAGTATGTACTGTTTTATTATATTCTTCTGTGCACTTTTCCGCCAACTTCGGCCATGGTTCTATGCATCCATCTTCGTTCATCTTGCATCTTATTCTATTAACGAGCGTTTGATTTAAACGTTCGTTAAGACCATTTGATTGTGGATTATCCACTGTAGTGAAGATTAGCTCTATATTAAGCTTACTCGCATATTCTTTGAATTTTCTTGATTTGAATGCACCAAATTGATCAATCAGTAATTTCTTAATTTTGTTTTCTTTTGCAATAGGATGTATTAATTTAATATAATCTTTTGAATTTTGACCATTAGCCGTTAATATCCAGGCATATCTAGAAAAATGATCTACTAACAAATGAATGTATTTCTTTGTTGATTTGTTACCACCAAAACCTCCAATTGGGTCCAAAGACATTATTTCAAACGGCTCTGTAGCTGGTCCTAATTTCGACAAATATCCTATCGGCCTCATTCTTCTAGATTTATTTTTTATACAAATCTGGCAATTTTTGCAGTATTCACTAATAATTTTGTCCATGTTCTTGAAGAAATAATAAGGTCTTAATTTGAGTATCATTTGTTTATTTCCAATATGTCCATAGAATTTATGTATTCTCTCTATTAATTCTAAACCCATTTCTTGAGACACATAAATTCTTTTTCTATTTTTTATATTTTTAAAATGTATATTACCTTCTTTAATTATATATTTTTCTTGTTTTATTTCATTTTTGATTTTGGTTTGATCTTCATATAATTCTTCTATTTTTATCATGTTTAATAGTTTTAAACAATCCTCTTCATTCTCAAAACTTTCCAGCATTGGATTCCTTGACAATGCGTCTGCTTCTATATTTTCTGAACCTTTCTTATATATTATTTTAAAGTTATATTGGGATAAATACAAAATCAAATCTCCCAAAGGTTCGTCTATTCTAGATTTAGATTTGAGATTTAGTAAAGGTTTGTGATCCGAAGTTACTAAAAACTCTTTACCAATTACATAATATTGCCAGTACCGCTTCCTTAATTGCCAAGCATTCAAGGTAGATTATTTCTTTCTTTGCTTGGCTTGGTGTCAGTTTCTTAGAAAAATATCCTATTGGGTGTAGTATTCCATCTTCTTGAGTTTGTTTTATCACCGCTCCTAGTCCTTGGCGGCTTGCATCTACTTCTATGACAATATCCTTGTCTCTGTCATAAATAGCTAATATCGGCGGGGAACATAAGTATTCTTTAATATCCTTAAATGCTTTCTCGCATTCATCTGTCCATTCGAATTTTGCATCCTTCCTCAGTAGTTTATGTAATGGTTCTAGTCTTTGCGTGCAATGATCTATGAATCTTCTGTAAAAATTTATTTTACCTAATATCTGTCGCACCATCTTTTTTGTTTTTGGACGTTCAAATTCTTTGATTGCCACTAGGTTATCATTAATAGGATGAACTCTTCCGTTTTCTATCACATGACCCAAAAATTTTATAAAGCGTTTAGCGAAATTGCATTTACTAAGTTTTAATTTCACTCCTTCCTTTTTTAATGTTTCGAAAAGTGACTGCAAATGTTTAACATGCTGGTCGAATGACTTTGAAAAAACCAGAATATCATCTATATAGTTGATACAAAATTCTTCCAATCCATTTTTCCTAATTATAGATGCTAATGCTCTCTGAAATATGGCGGGAGAATTTTTAAAACCAAATGGTAGTACTTTCCACTGCCAATGCCCTTTTTGTGTTATGAATGCCGTCTTCTTCCGGTCTTTCAATCTGATAGGTATAGACCAAAACGCAGAGTTAATATCCACTGCTGTGAACCATTTGCAACCGTTTACATTCTCCACAATATCATCAATCCTTGGAAAAGGCTGAGCTTCTGGTACCACTATCTTGTTTAGATCTCTGTAGTCGACCACTAGTCGAGTTCTTCTCCCATCTTCTTTTTTGTATGCAAGTGATACTGGAGAAGCAAATGGTGAATTAGATTCTTCTATCATACCTTTTTCTAAAAGTTTTGATATCTGGGATTCTATTTCAACTCTATCAGGAAAAGAACATCTATACGGTTTCTTAGAAATGAATCTGTCTTCATTGAGTTTTATTTGTGCTTCCGCATTTCCTATAGTCCCCATGTCAAATTTATCTTTAGCAAAGCACTCCTGGAAATTATCTATTATTTCTTTTATTTTTTCTATTTTATATTTTTCTGAATGGTTTAGTTCTTTTTTGTTATAATCTTTTATGACATTTTTGTTAATGTTAACTTCTTTTCTTCTTTTTTTGTTTTCATAATTTTCGTCTTCTTTTAATGGTTTTATGTCAATTATTTTTTTTTTCCATTTTTGTTTGATTTGCAAATTCTCGTCTTGAATGAGTTTGAATTTTTTTATTGCATCCAAGCCTAGTAGTAAATCATAGTTAAAATCATTATTTTTTACTACTATAGCTTCTATAGTTTCTTCAATTTTTCCGATTTTTAATTTAATTTTTGCCCGGTTGTTACTAAAATCCACACCATTTATAGTTTTTAATAAAGTTTTATTGTTAATTAATTCTGATTTTAAAAGATGTATGATGTTATCATTTATTAACGAACAAGTCGAACCGTTATCATATACAGCTTTAATTTTGTGTTTATTATTTGCATATACTTCTATATTTATTAAAGCACATGGTGTGGTCTTACCCGGGTTTCTTAGTTTAAATTTTCTTTTACGAATTCATCTATATTTTCTTCTTCGTTTAAATTAATTTCGTTAATTTTTTTATTACTTTTGTTTTTATTCCAACATAATTGTCTAGGATGGAATCTGTTTTCTAAACCTAATTTTTCGCATGTCTCGCAAGGTTTCTTTTCTTTTTCTTTATTATAAGTAGATATTTTTTTGAATTTTGATTCTTTATCCGTATTCCTCATTGATTCTTCTCTCTTTTTGTATTCATCGCCATATTTCTTGAGTTCATCCATTAAATTCTTTATATTAGTGCTTTTTTCTCTATCCAATTTATCTTGTAATTGAATAGGTAATCCATAAATTATTAGATACACTCTGGTTATTTCAGGAATATTAGGATCCGCTTCTAATATCAAACGTTCTTTCTTCATCACATAATCCATAACCGACCCATCAAAATATCTAAAATTAAATGCCTTTCTAATTGGTTCCCAATTATTTTTTCTGAAAGTCTGGATAAATGAATCTCTCCACTTAAACCAATCTGATATTTTGAATTTTATTAAATTAGCTTGGTACCAGTCCATAGCACTACTTCCTATGAATAGTTTTAGAGTTTCAGTTTTGATTTCATCCGATGTAACATTATATCTTTCACATTCCTTTTCAAAATTTTCTATCCATTTTGTTGGCTCATTTACATTTTCAAATTTATTAAGTAAGAATTTTTTTTCTAATTCACCCAAACTCAATATTTTCGCAGAGGATAATTTATTTTCCAGTTCTATTATCCTACTCAATAATTTTTCTTCTGTGTTTCTTGGTTCCTCATTTTCTTTATTTTCCTTATATTCTCCTAAATAAATGTTCTTGATGCAGAAATTTCCATCTCCATCCCAATAACATTTTTTTATTTCAGGATTAACTTTTATTGCAATTTTTCTATATCCATTTATTTTAGTAATCGATTTAAAAGCGTTACTCACTGTGTTATGTTTAATTAATTCACAATGTTCCTTTATATTTTTAAATTGTTCTGGTACTTCATACAAAATTTTTTTATCTTCTGATATAGCTTCCACGTGGTTATTATTTAATTTTTTTTTGAGGTAAAAAAAAATTCTTTCTTCTTTATCATCCATCCCGATTGTAGAAATATTTTTTTAATCAATTTGTAAGTCAGTAAATTCCAATACTACTTTAATTCAATGCTAAAATTATAGAATTTATTCATATTAAATTTACACTTGAATACTTAATATTAATAATAATAGATTAAAATAAATTCTTACCTAAAATTATAGAATTTATTAAAATGTAGTTTCTTTGGGGAGGATACAATAATTTATTTATTATTGACAAATAGATGTTAAAGTTTTAAATATCCATGTCAATATTAACAAGTTCTAGTAGGCAGGCTTAAATCAAAATCTAGGGTATTTTAGATTTATATATATATATATATATATATATATATATGTCGGAGATAAAACTTCTGGTGTGCTTTGAATCAGATAGTGGCGATTATTTCAGTCATCGAGCGTAGTCGTGGTTACTCGTCGGATTCGGAAACACTCGGGACTAATGACAAACGTGAACGTGCCAGAATAGATTTATTCTGGTTTGGGATGTGGACGAGTGTGGATCGAGAGATGTACCACGAATTCGCTGTCTGGTTTAACGCGCACCGTTGCAACTGATTTTGAATTTCCATTATTGATGTTAATACTCGAATGTTATTTTGATTATTGAATTTGTTGATCATTGTTAAATCTATCATTTGCCTATTATTATCTATTGTAAAGTCACTTCAAGAATATCATGTTCAATCATTGTTAAATAAAGTATGTTATGACGAAGAAATTGTTTTCTGGACAAAATGGCTAAAAACGTCACACACCAAACAACATACCGCTCCGATATATATATATATATATATATATGTTGAATTATATATCTTGAACTAGGTTATGTTCGTGTGGAAATAACCGGTGTGATACTTCGTATGGAAGATATTATATATATATATATATATATAATAATATAATAAACAAGAATGTGTTGATGATTCTGAGCAGTGTTTGGCCATGTTTAAACGTAACAAACCGGAATTTTTGCGTCGATATGTGACAATGGATCCATCATTTCACTCCTGAATCAAAACGATCGTCACCTGAGTGGAGTAATTGGTGAAACTCGTCCAAAGCGCCCGAAAGCACAACAATCAGCTGAAATGATTATGGACTCGGTATTTTGGGATGTGCGTGGTGTAATATTCATCGACTATCTTGAGAAGGGAAATACCATCAACAGTGAATATTTTATAGCGTTATTGGAGCATGTAAAGGCCAAAATTGCAAAGAAACGGCCGCATATGGCAGAGAAAAATTTTTGTTGCATCAAGACAACGCACCGTGTCACAAGTCAATCAAAACAATGGCAAAACTATATGCATTGAACTTCGAATTGCTCCCTCATCCACTGTATTTGCTAGATTTGGCTCCCAGCGACTACTGGCTGTTTGCAGACCTCAAAAAAATGGTCACCGGTATGAAATTTCGCTCGAATGAAGAGGTTTTCGCTGAAACTGAGGCCTATTTTGAGGCAAAAGATAAAAGTTCTACAAAAATGGTACTGAAATGTTAGAGCGGTACTGGAGTGATTGGGTGGCTCTTGATGGAGATTACGTTAATGAATAAAGCCAATTTTGAACAAAAAAAAAACGCGTTTTCTTTGTTAGTCCCGGGACTCTTCAGCCCATGTGTTATGGGGGTTTGGTGCATATTCTATACGAAGTATCACACCGGTTATTTTCCACACCAAAATAGCCTAGTTCTATATGAACGTAAATAAGTTATACTGAGAGCGTTATTTTAACACGAAGTACAGGCTCGTTAAAAAAAATAAATAAATATAATGAGTTGCCAGTATAAGGATTTCTGTCTCCAAGGCTGCTGCAACCTTGAAGCCATCTAAAAGTTCTTCCTAGGGAAAGTTGAGAGGCCCACCTGCGAAGTTCAGGCAAGTGGTACCTACCAGCAGGATATTCAAAGGCATCCTAGCCCAATAAGATGCAGCACAGATGCACTAGCCAAAGTAAATGACAGCCTGAAATAATGGTGTAAAATCTGGATGGCAAAAGCAAAAGCTCTGCCTAAAAAACATGCTAAACAACATATGCTAGAGATGGATAATTCCAAACGGAAGCCCCTAAAGTTTTTCTGGAGATTCAACATCACTTGACTAACATCGTCAAAAAGCGAAATGAACACTTTACCGAAACGCAGAACTGTGTAGGGTCAGCATTATCGGAACTTAGCTCAGTTATATCACTGTAATCAGACAGTTCATCTGAACAAAATTGATTACATTAGTCTGGCAAAATATCGCTGGGACACTTAAAGATTTCAAGTGACGTCTTTCATCAACAGTCAGTAGCGAGAAAACCGTTCAGGACCCTAATTCTCTAGCTAGTCTGTCCCGGATGAATGAGTTTAGGGCCAGAAACTAAACGATCAGGCAAAGGCCATCGCAGAGCATTGGGAAGTTTTATCTGACAATATATTGACAGGTATCTTTGACTGCCTCAAAGGATATGATATCCCTCTTAAATCCGATACTATACAGCCCAGAGAACCCATATGGTCTCCGCGTAATGAAGCAAGAATCCAGCAAGCTGCTAAGAAGCTTCTACACAAGCATGCTATTGAGTCTTGTTCAAGACTAGAGGGTCAATTCGTTTCGACATACCTTTTTTACCGAAATCAGACGGGCCGGATCGTTTTATTATTATGATAACTTAAAACAATCAAATGAATTTATTGAGACAAACCACTTCAAGGTGGAAGACCTAAGATCTCCAAACTATAAGAGAGAATGATGAAAAGATAATATAGTGGGAGCTAACAGTAAAATGAAATCTTAATATAGACTGGTGACGACGTCGGATGCTTCAAGGGCAGGCTGAGGAGCAGAGGCTGGAGGCTTTTGTTACAAAAGGTTTTTGTAACCCAGAGAACCAGAGGTGTCACATTAATTACCTAGAGATTTTAGCTGCCTTTTTTTGCGCTCAAATGCTTTGCTCAAAAGTTACGAGACTGTGAGGTTCTTTCTCCGTATATATAATACAACAGCGATCGCTTAATAAGGCTGGTAGAATTAAGTACCCAAAACTCTCAGAACTGACAACGAAAATTTGGCAATAGTGTGAGGAAAGAAAAATTTGCCCAGTGGCAACGTATATTGCAACGAAGAAGTTTTAGAACTTTATCGATCATTTTTCGGCTTCTCTTTAATTGCCCTTTGCCTCGCGTATTTATAAGAGGTGCATAAGATTTTGCTCTCGCTATCCAAAACCCGGATGCAGAGCTTGTAGACGCGTTTACGATATCTTGGAGTACTTCTATGCTTTCCCGCCTTTTGCCTTAATATGATCAACTTTGAGGAAAATAATCAAAGTTGAAGCATTGGGTATTGTGTATTGTGGTTGCTCATTTTTTTTTTTGGCAGCTCATGGCAAAAGTGTCACCTCTTGGCGAGAAAGTTATCACTATTGGTCGGCAAATTATCCACTAGGCATTTATCATCATGGGCATCAAGGAGGAGCCGGGAGACATAATACTCCATTCATTCGAGGAACCTTAAAAAAAAGAGAGACCATCACGACCAAGATACCAAACTTGGGATACCAGGTTTTTACATATACATATTGAAAAAGTAAGTCATTTAGATAAATTAAAACTGAAAGACTACGGGGAAGTACAAAGTCACTCCTTATTCTTATCTCGGCACACAGAATGCAAACGTTAGCATTGATAACGACTGAAAATATATTCAGATCGGCTTCTGGACTGAAAATATAAACACCTGACCTAATTAAGAGCTAGCAAGGAACAACCACTTTTGTCAATCCCTTTTCTTTAAGAAGAGAAGGAAAACTACAGATGGAACGTTGAATTTTCTTATTTTCAACGATAACTCGAAAATCCTCACACTTGGCTATAGGGATATGAATTATGAAACTTTGGGGAATTTAAAGAAACAAACAAGGCAAATAAAATTAGGTGGTGCCATTTAAAAAAATTGATATATACACAATTTAACACGTGTTGTTTTACGGTGCACTTTATGGTACTAAGAAACAACAACTGATTGTTTGTGGTAATTTCGAGTGTAACTGCATCTTTGAGCTCTCAAACGAGCCTATGTCGAGCTTCCCACACAATTTAATGTGAGAGTTACGGACCTTTTACAAGACATCAGTTTTCAGCAAAATTTCCAATAAAAGTATTTATTGGAAAGTTTCTCGAAAACCTTAAGGATTAATTGAGGTCTTGTTATTATGAAAGATGTTCAGAATTATTATTTCAATCGAGAGATGGAATAATAAATAGGGCATGTTATGTGAAATAACGATTTTAGTGTCGACCTCCGGTATAACCGGAAGTGACAAAAAACTAAAAATATTTTAGGAAGGTAGCTCCAATCCAGTTAGGCTATATTATAGTTTCTCCGGAAACTTCTAATGGCCGGTCAGGCTGGGACATCCTGTATACCATGGGTCGGCAACCTTTGGTTGTAAAAGAGCCAGACATTTCACATGGGGTTTAGTGGGGGCCGCACTTGGGCAGTGGCGGATATAATGATAAGCATTTTAGAAAATGCTGACTAGAAACCCCCTCCCCTCTGTCGCGCCCACGGGATTCCCTTGCGGATCATGAATTGTGTATATTGACTACTGGTTGTAACAACCATTAACAACAACCTTTTGTGGACGGCAGGCCATTTTAAAAAAATAAAAATTTTAAGCGGGCTGCATCATATGCTTTGTCGGTACGTGACATTTTGGCGCCGGACGTTTTGGCGTAGGATGTTTTCCCACGGAGGGTTTCGCTCCATTGTACCCAGGTCCCATTGCGCCAAAACGTCCTGCTTCGATGTTTTGTTCATTTAGTGCCAGGGTGTCCAACCAGTCGATCGCGAGCCATGATTTGGTCGATCTCGAGACCAATCAAGAATTTTTTTTTTAGATTTCTTAAAATCCAATAGGAAAAATACATCCCGAAAGTCAAACCAGTTGGGTACATTTAAGGTACATTTAAACTTTGAAGAATGATATAAAATACCAATTAAATTGTTCATAAGAATCTTATTAGAAGTCGACCCCAAACAAATTTAAAATAAAAAAGTAGCTCCCAGTGACCAAAAGGTTGGACACCCTTGATTTAATGTTACTAGTATATAGTTTCAACAATTTTTTTTAAATCAAAAAAAATTTAAGTAATTTAAAGCTATTGAAACAAAAACAAAAAACGATACTAAAAAAAATAATAAAACTATACAGACACCATTCAGTTCAACAGAAAGTACATAAGAACATAATTTATTTTAATAAACATAACATTGAATACTAGTAACATCAAATGAACAAAACATCGAAGCAGCAGGACGTTTTGGCGCCGCCGTTTTATATCTTGAAAAAATACAATAATAAAGGCGGGCGTTGAATTGTAATTTGATTATTGTAACGGTTGTAACCATTGTAACTAGTAACGTATTATTATGGAGGAGAACAAGGAGAATTATTACAAGGAGAACAATCTCTGTGTTAATGGCATGCGTAAATGGCTGTGACAGCACCAGATGGCACTTAAGGGTCTCCGGTGTTCCTAGCGTTGTTATTGGTTAATTTCGTTTCAATTGGCGTAAATTGGCTGCAGTACTTGAACAGATATATAGCGTGAATATTTTGAATTAATTCACATGATAGCAGAGAACGAAAATGTTACCATTTTGTAATTTCTGTTTCAAATTTAAGTAAAATATTTTTACTAATGGTTCTTAAAATATTTTGTTGTTTAAAAATAAGAGCATTGGCATTATAAATGAATTTCTTTTACTATTAAACTTTAATGTCTATATTGCATATATAACTTACATGTGCAAGTCAAGCTGGAGGCTAAACCACTGAAAATAAAAACAAGATAATTGGTAGTTTTACTACTTACAAAAGTGTGAAGAAAGTATATAGAAGGATTTTTGTAAATCTAATTTCCAAATACCTCAATAGGAGAGTTGCATTTTTAAGACTTACACTAAAACTATCAGTTTCCTCAAATTATAATTTTGCAATTATAAATCTATAAACAATGATGTAAAGAACCACTGCTTTTGGAGTTCTTTAATTTGTTCATCTAAATAGAACTTCTTAAGATTGAACTGCTTGATTGAATTTTTGGCCATTGTTATACGTGAACGAAATCATGAGTACTAGTTCTTATAAAGCGTTCATAATATCCAATTATATTTAATCATTAAAATGTTAATTAAATTAAAAGAAAATACTTCGTTGAGAAATAAGGAATAAGGATCAGGAAAACATATCTAGGTTACTGTTTAAATAGTATCAAATAAAAACATATTTTGAATAGTTCCAATAAAGTTTAACTTCAAATATAAAATAGATAACAAAATATATTAATTAATATAATAACTAATCTTTAATTATTAAGCATATAAATAAAAAAAAACTGATAAAAAAAAACAAAATTCTTGATTCAATGTGAATAAAAAATAAGCAATACATTTAAAAAAAATATACATTTTTCCAGAAATGTGTTAGAGCTGTGTTTTCTAGTGGATCGACCGAGGAAAAGATCCAATAATGTCACTTTATGATGGACGTAATGAACTATGGACGTATTTGAACTAAGAAAAAAAATATATGTAAATATGTATATATATATATATATATATATATATATATATATATAAATATTTATTTTATGAAATATTGGGATTTTGGGCAAAAAAAGAATTAGGTATAGATGACAACAACAGATGTTGTTGAATTTTTATTTTATATTTATTTAAAATTTTTTGAGTGTTATTTGAGAGGAGTCCTAACAATGTTTAATCTTCATAGTTAATAAGTTACTCAAAATGTATTTTTCCATTTTAAATATTGTCTATTTATTAACTTACTGTTTATTGCAAGTTAATTTTATCAGCGAAACGGCAGTTATGGCAATAAAAAGATGCCTTCTTTTGAAACTTTCCAACATTATTGCTTTATTGCACTTGCACTCTATAAATGACTCATAAGTGCACAAATCACACAATTGCCTGAAGGTAATGCCACAGTACTGTTGTAGTTAGGCAGTGCTGTTGTCCATAACTGCTGCGTAGTGCTAGAATATGAATACGTCGCCAACTTCAAGGAATACCGGACGCACATCAGCGCCAAAAACCTGTCACGGTTTTTTCTTGAAATTTGAATTTATTTCCTATTAAGATTGTTTTCCTTGTATACCCTCCATACGTATTATAAAGTTTTACTTAATACTAATAGTAATATAACATAAGAGAGTAAAATTTAAATTTAAATTAAACTTTTAAAAACTGCTAATTGAAAATTAAAGAAAGCTACTAAAAAATATTTTAAAAAACGCAAAAAAATAGAATTAAAAAATGTTATGTTTATTATAATTTTTGCTAATAATTGCGCAAGAGGTTAAAGAAACATTTTCTAGCTTGGCGGGCCTCATGCAATTTTACAACGGGCCGCATGTGGCCGACCCCTGCTGTATACAATCTATAATAACTTTGATTGTTTTCTACAGTTTCAATAAAGTTATTATAAAACTAATTTTCAGATTGAAATTGAAATGAACGATTACGGTTCTTACCTCAACAGCTTTTCTCGTAGTCGCTTAAAAATCTCTCACCAATATCACGAAAGCTAAAGACTGTCTTCTTTTTTTTGATATTGCTCATAACTACTCGTTCCCCATAGGTCTCAATGATCCTAGTAATCACTGTCGCAGGATGAGGTTTTTTTCTTCATCAAATCGTCTAAAGAATACTAAATACACCGTTTCTTCTAGTTTGCTAGCACTTACCAAGGTTTTGATTCTTTTCCAGTTCAATCACTTATTGCATCCATCATCACCGGGTTGTCACAAATACACGTTTCCGGCTTTTCCATTCTGGAGACACCACTATTTAAAATATGCACTTTAAAATCCATATACTATGCACTATTGATAACCAAATACACAGGAGAATTGCAGTGTTCAATTAAAATTTGGCTATAAACTATTGCTTGTAAACATCCAAGATAAAAAGAACACAGTAACTGAAGAGGTAGAGATCGGAAGTAGGAGAAGGAATAACAATTAACGCTAAACAATAAATGGGTGCTACTCCCGGTCCCGGAAGTCGGTTTTTCATTTTATTTTGATTTTTACTCTTAAAGGGTGAATTTGTTTCTACTTTGTTGTACTGTGATCAACTAAAGGATAAACTATACACAATAAAAAAAATAACCGAAATCGGAATAGCCAGTTAAAAGTTTCTATTTCATCCCTTGTTTTTTTTTTAGCCCATAATGATTAGTTTTTTTTTTAATTGAAATTAGAATAAGTAATTTTAAAAAAATTGTCTAGGATAACAAAATCATCTGTTTGGGGGTGGATGAGGATGGATAATAGTGGACTGTATTTTAGGTGTTGGAAGATAGAATAATAAAATGTCACAAATAATTAACTGGATTTATTGTAATAAATAAATGAAACGATTGTAATGAGAATGTGTAATAAAGGATAAATACGGATAAATGATATAAAGATTATTAGAATGCATGTTGGGATGACGCTGCTGATGAGCTCTCGAATCCGTCCATGATCAATGTAGAAAAGATGAATGTTGAAATGTTGAGTGTTGAATACGTATGACTTTACTTGAATGAATTCCAATGACTGAATGATATATGACCACATGGCCGTTGAAACGCCATGTTATTTTTATTGCTTGTGTATTGATCCTGGTCTGGACTTGTTTTGAGTGATACAAGTTTCGACCAGGGATTGATTCAACAACTTTTGAACATCATCAAAATCGGGTAATTCAATAAAATGTTAATATTTCATCCCCTGTTTTTCTTAGACTTAGACATATTTCCTATTTACCTAAATAACGAAATAAACGAAATATATGATTATATCATACATGTGGAATTGAGAACATTGTTTCGTTTTTGCGTTGGTCAAAATAAAACTAAATTTATCTTTATACATTATATTGTATAAATCACAAATTCATTACATATTCTTATAGAAAATTATTTGAAACAATAGTGAAAAGAATACGTTACGCACACACACACACACACAGACACACACACACATGTATACTTTGTATTTATGTGGCACAACGGCTGTCTCTCTCTAAACACGGTCGCCTCTTTTCCACCATTTTTATGACGTCACGTCGTCCCACAAACTTTTGAGCGCCGAAAAGCTTTACAAGCTTGTAGAGGACAAACTATCCATTTTACGGAAATTAGTTACTGAACATTTTTTATGTAAAATGCTTTGCTCTACAACTTTTATTTGAAACTTTTTACACGATTTGTGAGCCGTTTTCTATTTACATAAAAAATAAGAAAGAAAACCTATTTTTCCAAAAGTTCCCGAAAAATTGGAGGGCTGATTTTTTAGCAGTTTCTTAGGAATGGCCATCTTTATGTTGTATCAAAAAGTCAGCCACCCCGGACGAATGTCGATTTAAAGAGTTATTTGACTGGACTATTCGTTTGCCTGGACTAATACACGACAAACACTTTACCACGCTATTGCATTGTTTAACGACAATTTCTGTGTTAACGAAACAAATCCTCTTACCGTTAAAATTATAATCATTTACCGCCAGATAGCACTTAAATGAAGGATATATTCATACTTTGCGTTCATTGGTTAATTTTGTAATACATTTGGAAAGTATTTATATGGTGCGAATATTTGAAAATAATTGACGCAATTCCAGAGAACAAAAATGCATTTTAAAATTTTTGTTTCAAATAGATTTATTTTGTTCATATCCATTATTAATTTTTTTACGCGTTTATATACCTTAGACATTGTAGATACAATTATTTTGAACGTTGATGCTCAATAAATCTTAAAACACAAATCACCTTAAACATAAGTCAAATATAATAGACTCAAAGTGACGCAAACTCAGGGTGACTTAGGGCCTCCTCAGGGCACTTAGGGTTTATAGTAAGGCATCTGACTTTTAATTATTTGTGTATGAGCAAAAATTATTCAGCCAGACTTCTGCCTATCTTCGTCCGACGAATGAATATTGAATGATAATCGAATAGACGGCGACCGACAATTAACCAGATATGGCCCGTTAACAAATTCCCAATAATAGGCCGAGCGTTGATAGCCACACATCGGCCGATAAACGGGGTTTTTGTCATTAACAGCGACTTTGTATGGGTTGTTATAGCGTAATTAAAAAGTTTGAAAATTTTTGTATTTAAGACGTGTGTACAGGACAACGTCTGTCGGGTCCGCTAGTATCAATATAAAAATTTAACTTAATTCATTTTTTTCATTGTTTCTGAAAGAAGGGATTTAAAGAAAATTTCACGCTCTACAAAAAAGGTCCACAGAACAGAGTTCTTCAAAACTACCATTTCAAAGACATCAGAGTTCAAAAATAATACTTATTAAAAATTTTTAATTTTACCTACAAAACTGCAAATTATTTTTAATGTTGGTTCATGTTTTGACTAAAATCACGTAAATGTTAACCTGAAACTATAAGTTTTTTTGTTAGTAAACTCAGTAGGTACATAACTCATGATAAGCGGTAATATGTACCTATGTATGAATAAAAAATGGTCGGTATTATTAAGTAAATGATTCATTTGTGTAAGATTTTGCAATCATTTTTAACTAAGCATAAAAAATGTTATTAAAATATTCATTTTTTATAGCGATACCAATCAATAGCGATAGTTAGCAATTAATTAGAGAAATCTTTTTAATCTTAAGAACCAAGAAAATATTTCAAAATTTTAGTTAGGGTTGTTTTGAACTCTGATAGGTATCTTTGAAACGGATGATCTGAAGAACTTTGTTCTAAGAATCTTTTTTATAGAGCATGCATTTTTTTTTCAATCCTTTCTTTCAGATTGTTGTTACGATGGACTGTTCCAAAGTTATGAATAATCAACAAACAAACAAAAAAAATTCTGAATTTTTTAAATGGAAAATGAAAAAAATGGATTGAAGCAAACCTTAATATTGATATATAAGAGCTCGTTTTGGCGCCAACATGTTTGGTTTAATATATATTATCAATTTTTGGACACCATAATTTTTTTTTTTTAATTTGGAAACACTCTTTTATAGGTATACTTACGAAAGTTTGAATTTTACTCTTGGTTTTGCAGCTACGAAATAATTGTTGTAAAATATTTTTGTGTCCATAATTATCACAACTGAAATATCAAATCAAAATTTTATGCTTATCTATACTCTATAGTCTATGGCCTATGTAATAGGGTTCGTTGAATCATATATCTAGCAAATAGAATTATTGTTATTGTCAACCAAAGTGTTTTAAAAATGAACCGGCAATTCATACTGTGTGCAAAAGCAGCTTAACCCACTTTACTGAAAACAACCATGATAGAATAAACAACTATTATATAAATGAAATTATTCTATCTGTAAATCACAATGGAAGCGTCCGAATGAAAAGATATTGATAACGCATTTGCCAACACCTGGCTCTATTCTTTTCATATGCCTATAACTTTTGCTTATTGTTAGCCATACGAAATGTAAAAATAAATTATTTGACTTTTATAAATAACAAATAAGATAATACTAAATTTTATTAAGAAAATACAATTTATGGAGGGACATAGATGTAGAGCGGCGTAATTAAGATAATTTTCATGATTTTTTTTTTTTAGTATATAAGGAATATATTATAAACAGGGTGTCCCAGCCTGACCGGCCATTAGAAGTTTCCGGAGAACCTGAAATAATAGAAATCTGAAAATTGGAATTATAGCCTAACTGGATTGGAGCTACCTTCCTAAAATATTTTTAGTTTTCTGACGGTTATACCGGAGGTCGACACTAAAATCGTTATTTCAAATGATATGTCCTATTTGTTTTTACATATCTCGATTGAATTAATAATTCTGAACATCTTTCATAATAACAAGACCTCAATTAATCCTTAAGGTTTTCGAGAAAAAATACTTTTATTGGAAATTTTGCTGAAAACTGATGTCTTGTAAAAGGTCCGTAACTCTCACATTAAATAATGTAGGAAGCTAGACATAGGCTCGTTTGAGAGCTCAAAGATGCAGTTACACTCGAGATTATCAAAAATAATCAGTTGTTGTTACTAAGTATCTCAAAGTGCATCGCAGTGGCGGAACTACAAATTTAGAGCCCCCCAGCAAAAAAATTAGATCGGCCCCCAACCTTATATGAATTTTTGCTATTTTTATCTAGCGTCCCATATTTTAATTTACACCGATTTTCTTGCAAAAGGTCTTTCTTCAAAGGCCCTTGAGGCCTAGAGGAGTTAGCAGATATTATTATTTTTTTTTATCAGGTGTAATACTTATTTGGTTTTGAAAGTTAGCATTATCCGTTAAGAATAACGACAGTTTTTTTAATATCCTTATTCGTAACATCTTGGTCGAAATCCATGGTATTTTCATCGTTATTCAAATCAATTGCCGTAGGTACTGCTTCTGCTATCAACATGTGCAAATTGCCCTTCATCTCTAGGTATAATACCTTGTTTTTTTAGTTTTAAGTCAGTTGGATCAATTTTTTCGCTATAAACTTGTTCAAACACCTGTTCATTTTTAGAATTACTTTGATTTTCTGTGATCGCAGTAAACGATTTAAGAAAAAGAGATAATTTTGGTATTTTTACTAAACGTTCCTGTTCCTTTTTCAATTTTTCTTTTTTACTGCACCCTCTCTGCAGCATCAGTAGTACTAATTTTCTCAAAATTTTGCGTCGCGGGGTCAAGCGATATGGTAGTTCTGCCACTGGTGCATCGTAAAGCAACACGTGCTAAATTGTGCAAATATCATTTTTTTTTAAATAGTACCACCTAATTTTATCTGTCTTGTTTAGCTCTTTTTAAAATTTCCCACATTTTCATAATTTATATTCCTATAGCTAAGTGTAAGGATTTTTGAGTTATCATTGAAAATAAGAAAATTCAGTGTTACATCCGTAATTTATAACCGAGTGTTATGCCGTATGCCCAATAGTAGTTGGTCATGTTTTCAGGTAGGTTTTATTTAGCCGAAACAATAATTATCATAACATTGTCTGAAATTCAAATAGGTAAATTAAAATAGGTAATAAACACAATAATACACAATAGTTGCATAAAATATCTTTTTTTTTGGTAGTTGTCAACTAAGAGGGAGATATAAAAACAGCCCCTTAAATATTTTGATGTGAGCACACAAAAAATACAGAATATAGAATTTATTAATTTTAATGTTATTTTGAAAAATTTGTTCCGTTATCTTTATTAGTTTCGGAGAAAAAAAAATTTAAGTTAAGGGTTGTAACCTCTCTACCTCCGTTAATAGAAGGGGTAGCGCTCTAATATTGAGTATACTTACTACTCCCACCTAGAGGTATATGTGGAGGAGAACAAAATAAACGTCAGGCTAAAAACAGCCTGGGCCCGCTGAGATATGCTTACTCGGCTAGAGTCTTTCCAATGTTCTGTCAAAATTCCTCACAAGTCATAATACTCTACGACTCTACGTATTCTTAACTGCATTGGTGTCTCAACTTTTTCGTGATGTGGGAACGCGTGTATTTTTATGATTTTTGCAAAGAGAAGATTTTTCTATAAGATTGTATGGAATTTTATAGGGAAAATAATTTTTATTAACATCAATCACCTTCGCATAAAAATATAAGAAGCAAAATTAAAAAATCCAGAATTCAGTATTTTTGTACCTATTTTTTATTAAAACCAACTATTTTATTGATTTACATGTGTCTTTTTTATTTTAATCCTATGAGTATACAATCATGCTTGAATTTACAATCTACCTATATAAAATAATTTTTTTTTCTATTGTGACTGATTATATAAATGATATAATAGATTTTCCAACAGAATTCCTCAATGAACTTTGCCCATCAGGAGTGCCTCCACATATTTTAAAAATTAAAGTTGGAGCATTTAACATGTTGCTTTGAAATCTTAATTCCAGACATGGATTAATGCATGGTACACGACTTGTGGTGCGAGGCTTACAAGAAAATTTTATTGACGCGGAAATTATCACTGGAACTAGAAAGGGTTTTTATTCCGAATCTTAACTTGGAGCCCAGTGATTTGAATCTACCGTTTGTTTTGAGACGACGACATTTTCCCATTATTTTATCATTTAAATATATCAAGACTGATACTTATATGACTGATATGATATTTGACTATTAACAAAGCGCAGGTAGAATCTTTTGACAAAGTCGGTATTTTTCTTCCTGAACCAGTATTTGCACATGGCCTATTATATGTTGCTCTCACTCGAGCGAGAAATCATGAGCAAATCAAAATTCATTTGACAAATTCTGTTGAACAAGGAACCTTTTTGCCCAATGATAGTCAAAAACTTTTCACTAAGAATGTAGTTCTTAAAGAACTATTAGATTAATTAATAAGTAATTCAAATTTTTCCTTGTTAATTTAAAGTTATTCTGTTTGTGTACCGTTATTTTATTTTGTATATAATTTTTATTCCTGTTGCGTATTTTTATTTATTTTGTAAATACTTAATGTATATAGAATTTTAATTTTTAGAAGAAATATTAGAGATTCTGCTGGTTCCCGGACTCCAAAATTTGACAACGGACCCGGCGGGGGTTTGGGAGCAGAGCCGCCAAAATAAAAAGACACCCATTCCCACCCAACTTTCAAGAGAAAATAGCAAGTTAAGTGTTACCATCGCGTTGTTTTTAACCAAAGATATTTTCGACGCAACTTTTAAATTCGGCATATCGAAAACAAAGCGAAAATCGCAAAATTGTATTCTTTATTTTCATCAAACATATTATGGCGTCCGGGAAACAGCAGAATTGCCGAAAGATTTTATGAGCCATCAGTGTAGTATACATCTACCCGTGATTTTTCACGGGCCAAGTCACTAGTATATTATATAAAATATAGCAATGCCGGGGATATCAGCTGCTGAACATTGTAAGTCGTCACCCGGATGGGCAATTTGTATACATCCTGAAGGTTACAATTTTTATCCGAATTCCGAACGCAACTTTTCAAAAAAAAAAAAACCTTTTCATTAATGTCTCTTCTATTTGAACTAAAATTACAAAATAATTAGAAATTTCTATTTTTTTTTGCTAAATGTGAAAATTAAGTATGATTTTTGAACGTTTTTTTCTTCTTTTTTTTTGCATAAAAAAGAAACAAAATATTGTTTAGGATTTCAGTTCAAATAGAGGTTATATACTTGTCTATAGAAAATGTATGCTAAATTTGATAAAAATGGATAAAAAACACCGCGAGCTAGAGTGTACACAAATAAAAATAATGCAGTTTCAAGAAAAATGCGTTTGAAAATAAAATATCTGCTCCTTAATATTACATGTTATGTACTCCGACCTTTTGACGAGGGATGCTCACTTAATGGCTTATATAACTTGGGAACGAATTTAAATTTTCTTTTGAAATTATCAAAGCATATTCTTGAATAGTCTTCCACCTACCCCCCCCCCTTAACTTAGTAAACTTAATTTTGTACAAGACGTTTGAAGATTTCAATGCAATTACGAAATACTTATTTCTTGTGCATTCTAATTTATGATACATACATTTAATGATACTTTCGAATAGTAAAGAAAGTTATAGACTGATACCTATCAATTAAGAAACTGCATCCTTTCAAAAAATTTATAGCTGATTCAGGTGAGCTTGTCCTTGCAGTCTCCGTTTTTTAAAAAAAATATTTTATTACCCTATTAACAACAATACTAATACTAACCTATTAACTAACGTATAACCTATTAACTAATTAATATAAAGTTAATAAAATATTATAATAAATTCAAATAGTCCAAGGTGTGCACGGATTGCTACCCTAGGCGGAGGTTTGACGATGAAGCCCCCAATATAAAAATGGGCAACATCGCTGTTCGGATGCCCGATTTTCGAGACCTCACCGTGCGTGCATTTAGTGAGACCGCAAAGTTTTATAGAACACCGGTTATGTTAGATTTAAGGCTGGCTACCACTACTCGTGTATTTGGCAAATACATCCACTTTTGAACTCAATTTATAAATACGGCGCTCCCAATATACTTGTGTATTTGCCAAGTAAGTCAATATTTGTGTATGTACGTACAAATTTACAAATAATTAAAATCCCTTTAACTCGTGGCATTTTTACCAAAAACGGAACTTCTCACCAATAGCAAATAATTGTTCAAATAATAGACGAATGAACCATTATCGCAAACATAGGCAAATAACAAATATTCGCCTAATACACGAGTAGTGAAAATCCGCTTCTAGATTTGTAGTTAAAAAGAAAATCGTTATTCGGGAAAAAAAAAAAACACTTGGAAAATATATTCGGAGAAATAATCATTCTGAAAATACGCCCCTTAAACTAATACATAGCCAACAAATGGGGTGAGGTTCGATAAAGAGGGTAAATGAAATATTATATATTAGAGTACCTATCATTTACTAAGTAGTTACTTTCATCATAACTCGATTATTTGAAAATGTTTGTTAAGACTTTATGGTGTAATTCCTTATCATTAATTCGTTGCTACTAGTACTCTCTTAAAATGAAATAGTGAAAAGTCACTATTTAATAGTGAATATACACTATTTGAAATAGTGAAAAGTTTACCACTGCAAAATAGTGACTATACACTATTCAAAATAGTGAAAACTGACTTTTTTGAAATAGTGGCAATATTCACTTTTTAAAGTAGTGAACAAACCACTAACTGAATTAGCAACCAAGCCAGTACTGAAATATTTGCTCATTTTACTCATTGAAAATCATTCAATTCATTTTTGCAAATTGATTAATCAAAAGGACATATTAATGATTCAGGAATTTTAGGAATATTTATTATTGTTTATTTATTGTTATTATGTATCAAACATCAGGTTTTATTAAATATACTTATTTAAAATCACACAAAAAAGTATAAAATGCACTCATCAATCAATATTAAAAATATTGGTGTGCACCGAGGAGACAATGCTATACGGCTGTCGTAAATATAACTTTCTACAAAATAGTAAAAATTTTGTAAGTTTTCCGGTCACTTTAAATTCATCTATACTAATAATAAGATTGAAGATTTTTACTACTTGAATACCTATATAATAAAAACGTTTCATCTCTCCTGCGCGAGAGAACGAAAAACGGAATCATTGTTCCCAGCTAAGATTTATATCTAATCTAAAAAATTTTAGGTTTTTTGTTGAATACTCTTTATTGCATACATTTTCATATATTTAATACAAAAAATTAAATGCCAGTTAGATTTTAATTTTCCCCAAAAAACATGGTAATAACAGGGTTTGTTCAGGGTAAACTGGAAAACAGCTGAGCCGATTTCAATGGAATTTTCACAAAAAGTTATTAAATATTGTAACTTACATTACAGGCTACTTTTTATTTCGAATAGTTTTCCCTGTCTGTTTGTTTGTTCTTGACGAACATGAAAACGGCTGATCCGATTTGAACGAGATTTTCACTACAAGTAGTAAATATTACAAAAAGTGCTTTAAAATACTTTTCATTCCGAAAAAATGTTGATTTTCTGAGCAAAAAATTAAAATCTATAAAAACTGCGCAACGAAAAACATACATCGGCAGGTAGTTGTGATACATTGTACTAACATATCGTAGAGACGACATGATTTTAAACTATGTAATTTGTTATTCTTATAAATTAATGTTCGCAAATTTGAAAATTATAACCATTTTTTTTTTAACCAATAGGATGCACCTGAGCTTTGCTCATTTCGCAACTTGTCTATCCGATAAAATTTTGTGATGGGAAACTGCCCAGTGGCTGTTCCCATATAAAATAAAAAACGCCCAGCTATATCAAGTCAGCTGGCTTTATTCTCTTGAGCCGTCGAGGAGGGGCAGGCTCATTAAGCATCTTCTGGACTTCAGGATTCGGGTGGAGTCGAAGACGCTGGTGGTGTTTTCTTGCATTTTTCTTAATTTCTTCCTCAACCGTGTTGACATTTAGATCTCTGTGTACGTCAGAGTTCCTTACGTACCAGAGTGCATTGACTATGCTTCTGAGCACTTTATTTTGGAATATCTGGATAGCTTTCTTGTTTGTAGTTTTTGCACAGCCCCAAAGCTGGATGCCGTACGTCCAAATAGGTTTTAAAATCTGTCTATAAAGTAGGACTGTATTGTGTGTGCTCAGTCCTGCATGTCTTCCAAGCAGCCAGTGCATCCTTCTGTACTTCATTTCAAGCTCCCGCTTCTTGACCTTCACGTGTTCCTTCCAACGCAATTTAGTGTCTAGCGTTAGTCCCAAGTATTTTGCAGTGTTACTATAAGGAACACGTTGCATGTTCAAGTACACGGGGATATGTTGGCATCTTCTGTTAGTGAAGTTGGTGTGTACTGACTTGTTTTCATTTAATTTAATCCTCCACTTTTTAGTCCAGCGTTCTACTTTGTTCAAAGCCTTCTGTAAAGTACCCGTTGACTCCTTTACAGTGCTTCCCACTGATATAACTGCAGAATCGTCTGCAAATGTTGCCATGCTAACTGTCTCGGTCTGGGGAATATCTCTGGTGTACAGAAGGTAGAGAACCGGTCCGAGGACGCTCCCTTGCGGAACGCCAGCGCCAATAGGTTTTAGCTCCGAGTACTCATCCTCATATTTTACTCTGAAGTAACGCTCAGTTATGTATGAACTCAGGATTTCATTGAACTGCTTTGGAAGGTCTCTATGCATTTTGAATTGGAGTCCCTGATGCCACACCTTGTCGAATGCTTGAGATACGTCCAGAAACACACTGGAGCATATTTTCTTTTCCTCAAGTGCACCCTCTATTATATTGGTGATTCTGTGAGCCTGTTCGACGGTGGAGTGATTTTGACGGAAACCAAACTGGTGCGAGGGTATCAGGCTTCTTTCTTCGATTATTGTCTTGAGACGTTTTAGGAGTAATCTCTCAAACAGCTTTGCAATCACAGGTAGGAGGGAAATAGGCCTGTAGGATGCTTTCTCATGTGGGGGTTTACCAGGCTTTGGAATCATAATTACTTCCGCAACTTTCCATTGTCTCGGGACATATTTCAATCTGAAGCAGCAATTGATAATGTGAAGTAGCTTTCTCAATACCTTTTCAGGCAACTCCGTTAAGATTTGTCCATTAATGAGATCGTATCCTGGTGCTTTTTTGGGATTGGAGTTGTTCTTAATTTCAGTCTTAAGTTCTCTCAATGTGACTAACCGGATATCAGCTTCATCATGCTTATCAATGGGTCTTAAGTCTTCTTCAGCTGTTTGTCTAGGTAGTGGTTGGAAGGTATTTTCAAGATGCTCCGCGAATAGGTCGGCTTTTTCTTTGGGACTCCTAGCCCAAGATTTTTCATTAACTTTAATTGGCTGGTTTTGCGCTGTCGGTCGCTTAAGTCCCTTTGTGGTCCTCCAAAAGGAGTACTCTGTATCCTTATGAGCAGTCAACTTTTGAAGGAAGCTTGATAAGGTGTCGTTTTTTATCTTTTTCATAAGAGATTTGAGTTCGTTGTTTAGCGAGTTAAAAAGAGTTTTGTCAGATGGTGCTCTTGTATTCTGCCAAGTTTTTATTGCTCTGCGTTTTTTCTTAAGTAGTTCTCTCACCTCCATCGGATAGAATTGGTGTTGCTTGCTGTGTGCTTTTGAATTAGGAGTACTACCCCACGCCGCCTCTTGTATCTGTTGTATGAGAAGTTCTAGCTCTTCTTCAAGCTGAAGTTTGGTTTTCATTGCAGCTGGGAAGTGGATATTATCTTCTAGCAGCTTCCTGAACAGATTCCAATTTGTTTTATTGTTCACCAGCCTTGGGAAATTATTTTTCTTTATAATTCTGTCACTGAATGTCATGATTACTGGAGAATGGTCTGAAGAGAGCTCATCACTACTTTCGACCTCTATATAATTAGTTGACAGTCCTTTGACAATAAAAAAGTCAATTAAGCCTGGGATTTTTGAAGGGTCAGTTGGCCAGTATGTAGGCTTGCTTCCAGAAAGGAAGTCACAGTGTAACTCGGCTCCTGCTGCATATAATTCATTTCCCTTCTTTGAGGTTAGCCTAGAGCCCCAGTAGATGTTCTTGGCGTTAAAGTCGCCTCCGATTATGAAGAAGCTACCCATGGCTATAAGAAGTTCCAGGTAGTCCTCTTTTCTGAGGTTGTACCGAAGGGGACAATATATAGCAGAGATTTTGAACTTTCTACCTCTGGTTAGCTCCACATTCACTGCAGTCACTTGCATACTCTCTTTTTCAATTTTGACGTCAGCGTAATGCTTAATACTCTCTCTGATGTATATTGCTGAGCCACCTCTGGCTTTTTCAGAAGGGTGGATAGCATGATAAAAACAGTAATCTCTTATTTTATGATAAGAAGAGCTAGTAAAATGGCTTTCAGAAATTAGACATATGTCTATATGTTGAGTGTGGAGAAAGAGCTCTAGTTCAGGTAGGTGTTGCTGGAGCCCATTTGCATTCCATGTGACAATGCGCAATGTTTTACTTATTTTGTTTCTTCGCTTTGCCCATCCTGGCTTCCAGGATTTTTAATTTAGCGAATGTGTTTTTGTTAATTTCCTTTTGCTGTTCTAGACCCTCTGTCAGGACTACTAATCGCTTCAGGATTTCTTCTAGCTTTTCATGTGGATTTGGAGGTTGCTTCAATTCTGGTGGCCGTATTTGGGCTTGGGTTGCTTGCGCATATGTTATGCTTGACCTTCGTTTAGGAACCGTGTTTTGATGTGAATCACTGATTGGTGTTTCAGGGGTAGTCCTTTTTCCTTGATTTGTTTGGGGCTTGTGGGATTTATTTCGTATCCTCTGTAGCTCTTTTGTAACTTCACATCCACGATAGTTTGAAGGATGTGAGCCCTTGCAATTAATACATTTGGGTGGCGAGTCGTGTCTTTTGGTACAACTTGTGGTAGGGTGTTTACCCGCGCACTTCACACACCGGGGCTCCATCTGGCAGTATTTCTGTGTAAGGTTGAATCCCTGACATCGTTTGCATTGAGGGATAAGGTTGCTTGTTCTTCTCAAAGGTTCAATTTTAATCTTCGTACTTAATATGTTCTTGATACTATATATATTTTCTATTTTTTCTTGTTTAGAGAAGGTCAACATGAACAGGGGTAGTCTTCTCTTGGTGATCTCTAGTTCTCCTTTACTGTTTTCCACTCTTTCTTTCTTGATGATGTTGTTAGCGTCTTCTATTAAAAAATCCCTTTGCTTTAGGTCTTCAATTATTTCCTCTTTGGAACATGTTGGGTGTAGACCTCTCGCCATAACCTTGATAGGACGGTCATTTTTGTTTTCATATGTGTACCATTGTATTGCTTCAGCATTTAGCTTAGATGTCAGAGCTCTATAGGTCTCTACGTCCGGTGTGTTAACTTTCCACACATTGTTGTTTAAAGCAACTATTTTATATTGCTTGTCAGTCACAGTTCTCATCACTGACTGTAGATCTCCATAGCGCTCCAGGCCTACAATATTTATTGGTGGTGGAGGTTGGTCTTTGACTTTGTTTCTGCTGTTTGTGTCACTGGATGGTGGATAATCTCCTCCTTCCTTCTCTTGACTATATTGTGGAGAGGATTCAGCTTTCCTTTTCTTGTTTGGTCGCTTCCTTTTTTCTAAGACCCAGTTGGTTTCCCTTTCTAATTCCTCTTCGTCCGTGAAGTAATCTATGTCAGAGGCCTTGTGTTTTTCGACGCTTTCTTCTTGGCTGCTCAATGTCCCTTTTTTTAAGTCAGCATTTTCTCTTCTTAGCACTAAGACTTCTGAGTGTAATTGTTTTGTGAGGGCTTCTAGGGCCTTAATCCTCTCCAATAACCCAGTCCGCTCCAAATCATAGGTTTGGTTTTCTCCTTTTTCTCCTCTCGCGGGTTGTGCTTCCGCTGAGCTCCTACTACATTCTAGCAACAAGTGGCTCCCCCCAGAATCCATGGAGCCTGCCTCCTCAAGGGAGGGTGGATTCGCCAAGTTTCCTTGGGTTCCACCTGGGGTATTCTTTCCGTTTGTTTTCATTATTGCCACAATTTTTCGGTTAGGGTTATACCGCCCATACTCGGTCCCTGACTGAAGTTTGCCAGTATCAGACGGTCCAAGGGTCGACCTAAGCCGACCCCAGGGCCCCCTGACACTGCCCACCCCCCACGACGTGGACATCCCAGTCAGGAATTACCAAGGTGCACACAGTTACAGACGAAACCCCCTGTGTACCCTTAGCTGTAGGGGCAATTATAACCATGATAGAAGTATAGCGATAGGTTAAATTCCTAGAAACCATAACTCCATTGTGAATTTACGGGTAGTTAATATACTATTATACCTAGTTAATATACTATATATCTAGTTCGGCTGAGTAAACGTTCGAATTGTCGAGGGAGGAGAAGGAAATCTTCTGCAGTAAATATGAATTCATTCATAAAAATAAATATCTTTGTTCAAAAATGAGACCCGTAAGAATAAATAACAAAAACAGACAGTTCGACTTTAGTGATCCCAATTAGGAGTTTGATTTAGAGAGGTGCAGCCTTTAGGCAGAGCCCCCAGAACCAAAAGAAATCCAGTCCAACTTATTTTTCAAGAGAAAATAGCAACTTAGATGTGATTATCGCGTTGTTTTTTTACCAAAAAAAAACTGTATTCTTAATTTTCAATTTATTTTAGCAACATAATGTTTAGTTACAATAAATGTTCATCCAGAGATTAATATGATTGTGTATACTATCCCATCACAACTCCAACTCAGCCCCTGGAATATCACGGAGCAGTAGTCCAACAGTTGCCTGCCTCGGGTCCAGATCGGTCTCATATAGCGCTCCCTGTTGTCTGATTAAGCCTCTACATCCAACCAAGAGATGTTGAACAGAAATTGCCATATGGCACTTGTCACACGATTTGGGGGGTCCTCCTCCCAGGAGCCAGTCATGGGTCGCTTGTGTATGACCATTTCGTAGCCTGGCTAACGTCACTTTATCAGCACGGTTTAGCTTGGTTTTTTGGAAATTCTTAGAGTCCACTCTTTTCTTGAATTTTTTCAGGAAGTCTTTACCAGAGTCCCACTTCCTTTGCCAATCCTTAATTAGTATATCCCTACAGTGCGCTAAATTTTCTTTTAAATTGGTGTGACCTTACAAGTGCACGGTAAGCATCCATTAAAGCTTTCATATCAGCTCCGTTGTTTTTATTGTTCAAAGCTTTTATTAGGTTCAATCTTTCGGAGCACACTTTTTTAAGAGAGTAGACATAATTATTTTGAAGTCAATTTCTAACTTTGATTTTTTTTTTTTTGCTTATCCTTTCAGCACTAATTAGTAACAAATTTAGAGTAGTTCATACTTTATTTCCACCTGATTTACGATGTGCGATGCTAACTTGATGTTAGCATTATCCTAATTTTTAACGAAATCGTTAGAGCAACAAAATTAGTTTTGCCGTAACAAATTAGCATCAAAATCCTAGTTATTTGTAAATTTGATTGCGCTATGTTGATAATGTTAGGTTAATGGACGTCAGAAAATTGTACGAGGTTCATTGATACTTGTATGTTGTTTTGATATGTAGTATAAATGCAAAGTTTTTTTTTTTTCAATACTTTATCATTATCTGTATGCCATTAAAATTTAAAGCTTACACTACAACTTTAACGTCCTATTTTCAACTATAGTTAATTAAATTCTAAATTGCTTGGAATTTGAGTGGACATATCGTTACTGCTAAGAAGACGAGGTTATGCGCATTTGGATTACACATTACGAGCGACGCGGTTAAATAGAACAGTTTCACGTTTTCGGTTTAGTTTAAGCTATACTTTGTTCAAGGGCATTACGTACAGCGGTTCTTGTAACGTCTCGTCGTACATATCAGGCACCTGTTGAGCTTTTTGAACGTTTCATCATCAATCGTTGTAAAACATGTTTGAAAATAACGAGTTTGCACGGTCGGAATGCGAACGTAGTGCGGTGGCTGCTATTACAGTAGTCGGAATAATTTTTTTGGGTGGTTGGACCCTGTTCGTTCTTTACGCATCGCACAATATTCAACCGAGGCTCGACTATTCTCTAGCTCATTAAACATGGACTTTTGTAAAGTCTTATTTTATTTATTGAGCCTTGTTTTGCTGGTAGTTTTTTATAGAACTATCTGTGCAGCTCTTAAACGATTACTATAAAAGATTGCTTTAATAATTAATATTATTACGGTAAGTCCATTTTGATCATTTATCATTTTCCTTTTTAATTGTTCGAGGAATCTTTTTTCTATGTTTTAGCTTAATCTCTGCAATGTTTTTAATTTAAAAAGTTAATACAGTAAAATAGAAAACCACCCGAAACGTTGGGGGATTGGTGGAGATTTAAATTGATGATCAATATTATAATAGAGTGCGCTTTTGATTTGGAGGGCTTTTTGCTCAATGATAAATTCAGTGTAAAACTAGCTGTGCTCACGATTAGTTGCGTAATTCTCACGGCATTCAGACAAATAAAAATTTGAGCTAATACAGTGACAATGGATGACGAAAATTCAGCCTTTGTACCAACGCGAAAATTTTTTCGGATTCCCACATTCAGACAGTTAATACTAAGGTTGTGGGGTTCTGTACAACTTTTATTAGTTTTTGTTTTTCTTTACATAAAAATTAGATGTTTTTTACAAATAATGATTCGTCGATAAATTAAAAATAATTACACTTAATAAACATTTCTTATATACATCATTTGAGGTAATTAATTATCCAAAAAATAGTCGATCGTCAAAATGGTAATGTGCTTAAAAGTATATTAATAGCAGAAACTATTTTGGGTATAATATTAAGTGCTTAATTGGTTGTGAAAAATGAAACCCGGGAACGTACATTTTTCAAAACTTGAAACTCCGGAACGTAGTCAATCGACCACAATATTTGAAATATTGTTTTTTCATATACCTTTTGCCTGTATGCTTACTTATGGATGTCTGAAATGTATACTTTGGTTTCGAACATATCGTCGTCGATTTTTTTAAAAGCCATCACCAAAATTTTTATAATTTATAAATCGTTATTTAAGTGGAAAATCGGAGCTTTTAAATTAAACATAAAAAGTGTAATTGACAAATAGTGTAGCTCAACGAGGAAAATCAGAAATTGCTTATTTTCCAATTAAAATTGTGGGTGGAGTTGCGTACATAAGGCCTAATAAAGCACGTAAGTTTTAAGGCTGGATTTCATCTAGCCGTAAATAGTGATAGGGATACTTTTTAAGGTTGACGCAAGCGTTATGATATGAAGGTTATTAAAGGGGTGGAACAAGGAAGGTTTTATGTACTAGGAAATGCGCGTTGCAACTAAAATCTGGGGGTTCATTAACATGATGAGTCACTTGTTCACATTTCCAATCTTACTTTAGTCGGGGACGGTTCCAAAACTGCCATTTAAAACTTAAGCTGTGCACTCTGTGATGCCACGTCTTAGTCATTCGAAAGGCATGTTAAAATGTTGAACGAAGAAGCTAACGGGGTTTGTACGGTTTCGGCCATTGTATGCGTTGCTGTCGTGTGGAGTTCCATTGTAGTTTTGGGCATATATAAGTAGTTATAGTATCAGAAAGTAAAAATAATCGAATCTTCTAAAATCGTGACACAATCATTTTTTCTATCTTAAACGAAGAATTTTGATACCTTAAAATAGTTTTTTTTTATATTTTTATAATCGCGGTAAGTTTTATACCTACTCTATAATCAAACAGTTAAATCAAATTTGTATCGTATTTGATTATCGAAAGTGTAATTAGCGTTTTCATTTAAAAAAAATAAACTAAATCGGTAAGTTTTATGTATTGAAAACTTTTCTTTAAAATATTCCATTTGAACATATTTATCAATTTTTTTTTTTGTTGTGAAACGTAAAGTAGTCATTTAATTTTGAGATAAAAGATAACAAGCTGTACAAAGCTCCAGCGCCCATACAAAGTTTGGCGACAGGGCCATTAATGGCCCATTGCTTAGCCAGAGATGCTAGTTGTTGGCCCAACATTGGCAACTGTTAACGGCCCAAGTACGGTTGCCGGCTGGATGATAACCCTGGGCCGCTAATGGCAGTCGACTATCGGCCGACTGCAGTAAAAGTTACCGGGCCGTTAATGGCGATTAACAATCGGCCGACTGAAGCAAAGGTTACAGGGCCGTTAATAAAAACCAACAATCGGCCGACTGCAGTAAAAATTACTGGACCGTTAATGGCAAATATTATAAATTAATAAAACTACTTAAATATTGAAAAAAATTATATAAAATCAGCTCAACGATTATTGTGATACAATCATTTATTCATTTTATAATACATACAATCTTAATAAAAAATCAGACACCATCAATAATTAATACAAAAGTAGAATTTTAAACCTGGCGTACATAACACGCACTCTAAAATTAAAAGGGAATTTTTGGTGGTTTATAATGAAGATCCTCTTTCTTATCGCCCATTCTCACGGTCCACCCAACCAGAAGGAAAATTTTTAGATTCCTCTGCATCTCCAAACTTTTCAGTTACAACATCTAGAATATGCAAAAACAAATATAAATAAACTTGTTTTTAAGACACAATATGTGTGAGTGAAGGAGTTAGAACTAAAATAGTATAAGAGGTGAAAAAAAAATATTTATTTTCATAACGGTAGGAAAAAAAAAATTTTAATTGTAAAACCAATTTTAAGATGAGAAAAAATTCTCTAGAAAAATAACAAACTAACTCACCTGCATAATAGAGAATTTCGACTAGATATTTATCCCAATTTTCATTTGCATCGCTTAAGTCTGCAGCAAACTTATCAACTTTAGGATACTCATTAGCCGGTGGATATTTACAAAGTAATATGCCATTAAAATCCTTCCATCTGTAACATTAAATTTAACTATTAATATTTTTTTATTTGATTATTTCACACTATGAGAAAACTATTAGATTATCAGGTAAATAAATATAATCTATTATCTATAGTTTAATTCGAGAGAATGTATTATTATTCAATTATTAAATAGAACTACTTACTTTAGTCAGAGACTTTAATAGACTGGTTATCAACAAGCGATATAGACGATCTATTCTGAAATACAATAATACACTTTAAACACTTTAACATGCGACTGTATTGTTCTACGACAATTTCTGTGTTAACGAAACGAATCCTCTTGCCCCTGTTCTACCATTAAAAGTAAAATAATTTACCACCAGATAGCACTTAAATAAAGGATATATTCATACTTTGCGTTCATTGGTTAATTTTGTAATACATTTGGAAAGTATTTATATGGTGCGAATATTTAAAAATAATTGACGCAATTGCACTTTGCAGAGAAGAAAAATTCATTTGAAATGTATGTTTCAAATTAAAGATGTATCGCTTTGTCGCTGTTTACTATTGTCACTATCCACATTATTTATAAAATCTACACTACTTACAAGTTTTTTTAATTGTCGAAATTTTTTTACGCGTTTATTAGACATTGTAGGTACAATCATTCTGAACGTTGATGCTCAATAAATCTTAAAACACAAATCACCTTAAACATAAGTGAAATATAATAGACTCAAAGTGATGAATAACTCAGAGAACTCAGGGTGACTTAGGGCCCCCTCAAAGTATTTAAGGTTTATAGTAAGTCATCTGACTTTTAATTATTTGTGCGTGAGCAAAAAATTATTTAGCCAGACTTTGGCCTATCGTTGGCCGACGAACGAATATTGAATGATGATCGAATAGACGGCGACCGGCAATTAACCAGATATGGCCCATTAACAAATTCCCATTAATAGGCCGAGCGTTGATAGCCAGACATGGGCCGATAAACGGGGCTTTTGTCATTAACGGCGACTTTGTATGGGCGTTGGAGCGTAATACGGGCATACTTGGGAGAAGGAAATGCGCTCGCAATGCATTACATGTTGATCAGTCACTTCAGTACAAGACCTATTTTATTGTGAATTAGTTGACCGTTGTTGAGCGATTTGTTTGACGATTTCGATTCACAATTTAACACACTATGTATTTATTTTCTTCATACTCGTTTCCGGAATATTTCAAAAAGTCTTCGGATAAATCTCAACTAGGAATTCTAATTTTTTATGTGGGCTTTGCTATATTTTTGACTATATTGTTTTGTTTTTTGTGTCTAAGGCTAAGACTGCGTTGACGAAGAGTTTATCCTGATTGTGCTCAATATACAAATCAAAATGGAGTTGCATTTGCTATTACTCAATAAAATTTTTTTGTGAAACGACACCACATTTGGTAACTCGTTTATTTTGTGGGTAAGTGAGCGATTGATATTTTTTAATCTTTAAATCAATTTTGACTTGAAAAAATTACAATTAATCGAAGTTTTATTTTGTCTTTTTAAATTTTGTCGTTTTGTGGTATAGTCTAGTTTCTGCCATATCGGGGTCGAAGATGCTGGTTTTATGAAAAAAAAAAAAAAAAAATAGTAGGAACAAACCAAATTAAATCGATCATTTTTAGTTTAATTGGCCGCTGACAATTTTTTTTTAACTTTTTACCCACTACTCTACTCTATTAAGTAGTAGTAGAAAACAGGTGTTTTTTTTATTTTTTGCCAATTTTGTATAAGTAGTTTCTTTAATTTTTAAGATATTTAGTTCAAACAAAAACAAGGTGAAAGAGCATAAAATGTACTAAATTGCATGTTTAGTGCATATTTAGGCCTATTTGATCGTAAATAGGCAAAAAAGACAAGTAAAAGTAAAATTTCTTGAAGCACAAACCTACGCTAAAAATTTGAAAGATAAAACCTCGACTTACCTCCAAATTTTTTCTGGACTTAGTCATTACGGTTGACCACTTTCCTAAACAATTTCAAGCTTCAGAGTTGCATCCCTTTTTTTAGATTGGTCTTCAATATTGTGATTTATCTAAAATCGGGTATTTTCAATTTGGCGTAAGTCAGAAGGGACACAATTTAAAAATCCAAATTTTTTAAAATACGTTCCTAAATTAAGTGACAATAAGTGGTTACAATTTCAAATTAAGGAACGCTTTTCTGAAAATGTTGGAGTTTTAAATCCCTTCTGAGTTACATCAAATTGAAAATTCCCGATTTTAAATAAATCACAATATTTGAAGACCAATCTAAAAAAGTTATACAATTTCAAACTTGAAATTTTCTAGGAAAGTAATTTAATGTAATGGCTAAGTCTAGGAAAAAAATTGCAGGTGAGTCGAAGTTTTCTCTTTAAAATTTTTAACTTTCAAAACGGTAGGTTTTAGCTTTAAAAAATTTTACTTTACATTTTTTTTCGTCCGTTTACAATCAAGTAGGCCTAAATATGCACTAGACAAAAATTATAGTGCACCTTATGCTCTTTTACATAATTATTGTTTGATCTGAATATCTTGAAAATCAAAGAAGCTACAGGGTTTAACACAAACCTCTGTAAAATTAGTCGACGCACCATTATAAAATGATCGCTCACAAAAATAAAACTAAGCAGCTAAAAGTTAAACAAACACCTGTTTGCAACTTTATTTATATAGTTTTTTAATAGGTAAAAAAGTTTGAAAAAAATATTGATAAAAATTTGACCTAAAAGTATTTTTTTAATTCCATCTTTATGTTTTTCGTGGTTTTAATCTCAATTTCACATTTGATACCTCCTACGGATAGTTTCATAAAGAAACTGTGAAAAACGGGATAATTTTCACCTTTTTTATTTTTTATCCAAAAAATGATAAAAGTGATAAATTTTTGGGGACATATTACAGCTCAAAGCCTTACAAGTATTTAAAAGTTCCTATATTTTTAAAGTCATTTGATCGATGATTTTCATAAAAATTTTTAATTACTTTTATGAATAAGTTCTTCCGAAGCTGATTTTTCCAAATTACTGTGCTTTTCTTTACCTATTAAGATGAAAGATATAAAGAGAAAATTTATCTTAATTTGTGGGCCTTTAAGTATTCCCTCTTTGATTTTGTCACTGATTTTTAGGATTTTTTTTCGATATGAAAATCCGGCACCATTTTAATCCATTGCTTTCACAAAGCTTTCATCAGACCAAGTTTTTTATCCTGAAGTAATAGTTTTTTTTTTTGGGCTAGTCTTTTTTTTTAAACTAATGTTACTTTCTGTCCATCTACAAACGAATGTACAGAATTTTGTATATTCAAGCTGTAATACTAAAAGAAAGGCAGTTTTTAAATTCCCACGAATATTTTATTTGTGTTTGTGATAATATATTGATTCTTTTTTAAGAGAAATTTTCAATTTTCAAAGGATTCTAAGCTAAAATAATGTTCATAGAATTGTATAACTAATGGTCTCAAATTTTGTCGTTGAGTTTTAAAAGTAATTTCATCTCAAATGTAAACATAACTTGTAAGGATAATTTTTACACTTTTTTGGTATTATTTAAAAATTACTTCATTCAGTAAATATGAAACAGAGGCAATTCACTGAAAAATTTGATTAAGCAAAAAGGATCAATATTGAATTTTACTGGGAATAGCAATAACACAAAAACTGGACCTGATCAAATTAAAATAAATAAGATCTATGAGTAGGAAGCAATTTCAAATTTAGTAAGCTCTTTTTTTGGTTAAAAAATTTTATGAGGTTCTTGGTACTCCAGATAATTACTTGTTGGTTACTTAAAATTATGGTTGTTACTATAAAAAAAATTTAAAACTTTATTAAATTTTCTACATTAGGCGTAGGTACTTGAATCCTTCATTTTCACAAACCGTAAGACCATTATAGCGTATTGAATTTTTATGTTAACTTACCTGTCTTTCTTTACTATTTTTTTATAACTACGATATAATATCGTATACATAATTTGGATGAATGAAGAAGAGCCACTGTTGACTTTTGATTTAATTGTTTCGTGTAATATGACATAAAATTTCAATATACGCTTTAATGGTCTTACGATTTGTCAGAATAAAAGATTAATCTTTGCCATATGTAGGAACTTTAATTAAGTTTTAAAATATTTTTAGAAGTTCAAATATAATTTCAAGTAAGAAACAAAAAATTTACTGGAGAATCAGGAATTTCCATAAAATACAAAATTGGGGATTTTCTTTGCGAAACTATATCCGCAGAAAGTAGCAAAAGTGATATTCGGAATTAACATCCCGAAAAACATACAGATCGAGTGAGAAAATATTTTTGTATTTTTTTTCCTGGCCAAAATCACCATTTGATTGGCTATTAGTGATATCGCGTTATATGACATAAAAATTATAAATGCGCCTTTGAAACTACACAGTTTGGTCAAAATAATAAGTCCCTCTTGATCAGTTATTGTTTTTTTTTTCTAATTTTTCTAGAAATTTTTTTTCTCTATATACTGTACAAATAAAAACCACCACCAAAGTTATGAGATTTAATTTGATTGTCAATATAGTAGAGTGCGCTTTTGATCTGGAGAGCTGTTGGCTCAATGATAAATTCAGTGTAAGACAAGCTGCGTTCACGATAAGTTGCGTATTCCTCACGGCATTTATTCAAATAAAAATTTGAGTCAATTCAGTGACAATGAATAACGACAATTCATCTCAATTACAAACGGGAAAAACATGGAGTCCCACATTCAACCAATTTATAAAAACTTTTTGTGGATCTGTGCGACTATTTTTTTTTATTCGCCTTTTCGTAATAATTAGACGTTTTGTACAAATGGCTCGTCGATAAATACAAATAATTGCACCAAATAAATATTTCCTATTTTGATCATTTGGGTAAGTTATCCAAAAAATAATCGATCTTTTGAAATTCAGGGCCGTGTATTTTTCAAAACTTGAAACTTCGGAACGTAGTCAATCGATGGAATTGCTTTTGTTGAAAATTTTATGTACCCACTTTATGACTTTTTGGAGCAAAGTCGAAAATTTTCACATTTTTCGTTATTTTCTTTTTGAAACCATATTTGTGAAAAGTATAGTGAGGTTAAAATTCGGATTCAGCACCTTGAGAAACTTAAAAAACGAGTGAAAAAATTGGTTTCCACTCCATAAAAACCTAATGCAGGGATTTCATTGTAGATTTAAACTTAGAAAATCTCTTTCCTGAATTCTCTGGGCCAACATCTCTTTATACATATCTACCTGTTATTAGTCAAGTGCTCAGTCTTTCTAAATACAAAGTGTGTGATAAATTTGAACACGAAAAAAATTTTTTTTTAATTATTTGCCTTTTTTGGGACATAATTACCTATGAATTTAAGTGATAATCTTTAATTTACAACTTGAGAATATTCTTCATTGTTTCCCTGCATATTTTGAGGGATTTTCTTGAATTCTCAGAGGTCCACTAAATCAATTATTGCCACATAAATTACATTAAAATTATTTCTATCTGTCTTTGATTTGATTTTCAACAAATGCTTTTATCAAACCCTGCGATTAAAGGGTTGAGATATGAAGTTTTTTGTACCCTCAATCAAAAATAAGAATCTTAGACATCCAGTTGGCATATAATTTTCAAGTTTTCCATCCAAGTTTCAACTCTTTGAAAATCATTTTCACCAATGTCCCTTGATTTTTTGTCTTGTATATTTCTTAAGAAATGAAATAATTTTTTAACCCTTCGTATTTTAGAAAAAAAAATTAACTTAAAAGTTTTGTAAAGTTTACATTTTTTTTCTTCTTAATGTCTTTAAAAAAAAATTATAACTGAAATAAAAAAATTAGTTACCTTTAGCTGAAATAAGAGTGTTAAAACTAAAAAACAACCCTGGAAGTTTAAAATTAAACTCTAATAATAAACGTCCCGGGTTTAACGCAAGCGTACAATATGTCATAGGACGTGTTTTCGAGTAACAGAAATGCCGCACGGTTGTTGATAGTTTAATTTAAAGCACACTTGGTTCAAAGCTGGAACTTGTATTTGGGCGTTCATACACACGGTCAAGACAAAAATCCATCTTAACAATGGATCCTCGCACGATATATCTTGTAAAGGTCTTTGGATCGATGACGGTCAATTTGGCGGCCCTAGGGGCTGGCGGCATTGCACTCATTTTCGTTTTCTGGTGCTCTGTTGCATGTATTTAAAATTAAAATATCGCCTACGACAATTACCTCGACTTGAATAAGATAAATATGTAACAGAATTTTATTATTTTCAATTTAAAAAAAAAATGTGTATCCCTATCCTTAAAAAATTTAAATTTTGGTGAAAATTACAAGTGAAATAAATTTTGTTTGTGTTTTTGTAAAATTTACAGAAAAATTGCATAAAGAACTATAATTAGTGATTGCGTTAAACGCAGGTGTCAAAAAAAAAAAATTACGAACTTGATAAATCCAATTTACCGTTTATTATACGACATTTTTTACGTGAGACTAAGTCGCATGAAGCTGTTCTTTTCGTCACGTTAAAGAATCAAGAACCTGTTGGGCTTTTCGATGTTTCAAATGGATTCATATGATATTATGGAGTCGTACGACACCGAGTCGGTTGAAAATGGTGATACTTTAACATATTGCATTGCCCCATCACCCATACAAAGTTTGGCGACAGGGCCATTAATAGCCCATTGCTTAGCCAGAGATGCTAGTTGTTGGCCTAACATTGGCAACTGTTAACGGCCCAACTACGGTTGCCGGCTGGATGATAACCCCGGGCCGCTAATGGCAGTCGACTATCGGCCGACTGCAGTAAAAGTTACCGGGCCGTTAATGGCGATTAACAATTGGCCGACTGAAGCAAAGGTTACAGGGCCGTTAATAGAAACCAACAATCGGCCGACTGCAGTAAAAATTACTGGACCGTTAATGGCAAATATTATAAATTAATAAAACTACTTAAATACTGAAAAAAATTATATAAAATCAGCTCAACGATTATTATGATACAATCATTTATTCACTTTATAATACATACAATCTTAGTAAAAAATCAGACAAAATCAATAATTAATACAAAAGTAGAATTTTAAACCTGGCGTACATAACACGCACTCTAAAATTAAAAGGGAATTTTTGGTGGTTTATAATGAAGATCCTCTTTCTTATCGCCCATTCTCACGGTCCACCCAACCAGAAAGCCATCGGGCTAATTTACCAGTGAAATTTTTAGATTCCTCTGCATCCTCAAACTTCTCAGTTACAACATCTAGAATATGCAAAATCAATTATAAATAAAATTGTTTTTAAGACACAATATTTGTGAGTGAAGGAGTTAGAACTAAAATAGTATAAGAGGTGAAAAAAGGAGATTTATTTTCATAAGGGTATGAAAAAAAATTTTATCTGTAAAACCATTCTTAGGATGAGAAAAAATTCTCTAGAAAAATAACTAAATGACTCACCTGCATAATAGAGAATTTCTACTAGATATTTATCCCAATTTTCATTTGCATCGCTTAAGTCTGCAGCAAACTTATCAACTTTAGGATACTCATCAGCCGGTGGATATTTACAAAGTAAAATGCCATTTTCTTCTATAAGAATCCCCTTGGATGGAATTAGATCAATGGTTTTTGTATCGTCAACATTTTCTAAAAAATCAACGACTGCGTAGAGTTTCTACCATAAAATCCTTCCATCTGTAACATTAAATTTAACTATAAATATTTTTTTATTTGATTATTTCACACTATGAGAAAACTATTAGATTATCAGGTAAATAAATATAAATTATCTATAGTTTAATTTGAGAGAATATATTATTATTCAATTATTAAATAGAACTACTTACTTTAGTCAGAGACTTTAATAGACTGGTTATCAACAGGCGATATAGTAATAGACGAACTATTCTGAAATACAATAATACACTTTAAACACTACCATGCGACTGTATTGTGTTAACGACAATTTCTGTGTTAACGAAACGAATCCTCTTGCCCCTGTTCACCCGTTAAAAGTATAATAATTTACCGCCAGATAGCACTTAAAAGAAGGATATATTCATACTTTGCGTTCATTGGTTAATTTTGTAACACATTTGGAAAGTATTTATATGGTGCGAATATTTGAAAATAATTGACGCAATTGCAGAGAAAAAAAAATGCATTTAAAATTTATGTTTCAAATAGATTTATTTTGTTCATATTCATTATTAATTTATAATTTAAATGTTCATGGGATTGTGAATGAATATAGCATATTAGTTAATGTTCAATGATTTTTATTAAATCATCATATTACGTTTCGTCCCTTTCAGCACATTATTTAAAAAAAAAAACGCTTGATCCAATATCAATTATTTTTCTTTTTACACAACTTATTTTATATAATATTAAAACATATTACACCCTAAACATAAGTCAAATATAATAGACTCAAAGCGACGTATAACTCAGGGTGACTTAGGGCCCCCTCAGGGTACTTAGGGTTTATAGTAAGGCATCTAACTTTTAATTATTTGCGCATGAGCAAAAAATTATTTAGCCAGGCTTCGGCCTATTGTTGGCCGACGAACGAATATTGAATGATGATCGAATAGACGGCGACCGGCAATTAACCAGATATGGCCCATTAACAAATTCCCATTAATAGGCCGAGCGTTGATAGCCAGACATCGGCCGAGAAACGGGGCTTTTGTCATTAACGGCGACTTTGTATGGGCAGGAGTCCTCATTGTGTGCTTGGTATTCCTTTTGGCTTATTATACGATCAAAAAAATCAAGCTGAAAATGAAGCGTAGATCTTCTCAAGTTTCCGATGTTTAAAATACAAATGATAATTTTACTATTTTACTATCTAATATTTTGTTGTGCTGAACCTTTCCTTGAAAAAAATCGCGATGTGTTCTTAACATATGGTTTCCTCTGGTTTAAATTCAGTAAGTTTTTCCTTTTAGAAAATGTTCACATTTATTGATGTACTGTTGGTGTCTTTCACAACTCTTAATAAAAAATCTTTCTATCACTTAAATATTTTATGACAAAAAATTAATTTCGTTGTTAATGTTGTTAATGTTTCATATCCGACGGTGAAGGTTTGTAATAAAAACACTTGAAAAATAAAACTGACCAATTGATGAAACTAATATTGTTTAGTTATGTGGTTATTTGAAAAGAAAAGCAAAATTTGGTTGTTGATTTGATTTGAATGCAAAATTAAACGAAATTGAGTTAATCGTTTTTCCAAGGAAAACGTATTGTTAGTACCTTTGCATATCAATATACCAAAGTTGGATACCAATATATACTAAGTTGGATGCTTTCTTGTTAGATGTACAAATATACAAATGATTTGATTTCTTGACATGTTGCTTGATTCGTGATAGATGTTGATGGCTTGAACACATGAAAGAAAAATGATTATTTTCTATGTTATTGATTTCTGTTTCGTCATTTCTAAAGCAAACTGTTCAGTGTTTCGTTAAATGTGTTTGCGTTAGTTTAACATGGTTTCTGAACAAACAAAAAAAATAATTAATATTTGTGTGAAATTTTGTTACAGTCTGCACTTGTGTGGTTCACAAAAGGTGTAATCGCTCCGTGATCACCAAATGCCCTGGCATGAAAGATGAGGTACCCATCAACCATAATACGGTATTTTTGTTATTTTTATTTTTCGTTAGTTTCATTTCATTTTCCGTCTTCGATTTCTCGTTTTCTTTTGCGTTTAAGATTTTTTTATTTTATTTAATTTTTTTTTCACATTTTAACTTTGTCAATAATTTTACAGAATAACAGTCAAACGTCACAGCCTGGCAGTGGGTTTAGCGTCAATATTCCACACAGATTTTTCGTTCATAGTTTCAAAAGATTCACGTTTTGTGATCACTGTGGATCGCTCCTCTATGGTCTGCTGCGGCAAGGACTACAATGTGAAGGTAAAATGCACCCTTTTGTTTTATCCGTTCAACTTTACGTCAAGTGTCCTGATTCGATTTCTAGAATGCAATATGAATGTTCATAAACGTTGCCACAAAAATGTGCCTAATAACTGTGGAATTAATACGAAGCAAATGGCTAAAATTTTATTAGAAATCGGTATTTCTCCGGATCGCGACAAGCAAACACCCCGTCATTCAAAGTATTTAAATCAAGCGTGCACCCCGTCGGGTAGTTCATCTAGTATTAATGAAGCAAGTTCCCTAAATATCGCAGACAATTTTCGTGCTTCCGTTGACGAATCACAAAAGTTATTAAATGAACAAGACAACGGTAAGCCGTATGCGATTTGTGGTATACAGTCAAATTTGGATAATCGAGAACTCAAAATTTTTCTCGCTTAAGTATAAAAGTTTTTCATTTGCCTCTTTCTTACAAACACACAAGAAGTTTTTCATTCATCAAGTAAAGTACATAGTTTTTTTAAGTGATCGTGACTTGTCAATGAAATAACTTGCAAAGTCAATCGTTGATTTAATTTATATTTAAGTATTGATATTTGGTTTGAGTTTGTCTTGATTTAAAGTCAAGTACTCGTATCTTAAAAATCAAATCAAATGGTGAATCTCTACAAATTAGTCTGGGTTCGTTTATGGAAGAAAGAAAAGCAGTGTCGCCTCAAACAAAAAATAAGCCATGGTTTTTGGTATTGCCAATTTTAATATTCTTATTTTTACTACAGAAGATTTCAATGCGATAGAAAATCTAAAAAATGTATCTCCTAAACATTTTTTATTGCGACCACTGCTGGTACAAATGTTGAATAACCTAACTAAACATTGAATGGTATTGGAAAAATATCTCAAAATGTTGCTTGATTCTAAAAGAGTAGAAACTTGGAGGAAAAAAATCGTAATAAGAAAAACAAATTGGCAAGTTGTAGCTCGAAGATTCTTGTTTTGGATCTGAAGATCAAACTTCTTAATGTCGTCGAGTTTTGAGTAATTGTAAGAAGAATAGCAAAACGTGTGTTTCGAAATGTTTCTTTTTCAACATTATCCTCTTGTGTTTAACCCATACAAACTACAAAATATTGTTGTTTTTAATATATAATAAATATTTTGATTTGTTGGTAAATATAGGTAAGCAATAAAAAATTAAATAACATATTTAAACATGTAGGTAAATTACCTAAGCTAATATTTGTGTACAGAGTGTTTTTAATTTTTTTCGACTACGGCGTACCTTTTCTTAAGATTTAAAAACTCATTTTCTTACAGAAAAATGGATGGGGGTTTAAAAAAAATCATAATTGTGCCAAAATCATGATTAAAATTTAAAATTAAATAAAAAACGTAATTTTTTAGGGATCTTATGAACCCATAAAGTTTTTATTTTGTTTTCCACGAGCTACGGTCAGTCTCTAAAACATATCTAAATTTTAGATCAATCGATCATCGCGTTATTGAGAAAAAAAATTTACTTTTTCTAATTTTTACAAATTTTGCTTATTCTTAAAAATCAATTGCGTTAGGGACCTGAAACTTTCAGGATCTTATTATTTCATTAATACCTACAAATCCTACAAGTATCGTTTAAATATCTCTCGGAGAAAATTCACTATACTTTTTATACCCGTAGGGGCTTTAAGCTAAGTTGTTTGAAAATCAAGTCAAGTAGTGATCCCTACGTCTTTCAGATACAAACTTTTTTAGTTAAACAAAGGTAGATTAATTAATAAATAGCAAAATTTCAATGCATTTATAATATTTGCATTGAATAAAACCGTTAAATTAGCCCGTAAATGCATCTAACGCCAAGACAACTTAGCGGTGTCGGTAGAATGCAAAGTGCATTGTTGGACTGTCCAATTAAAAGCGATTATAAGTCTCATAAAATATGTTTAAATTAAAATTACAAGGAAAAAAAATTCTTCCTCATCCATAGATTTTTAAAAACAGAAAAAAACGCTTTTCGCTAAGTAATCTTGTGATAACTCTTGTGCTTACTCAAAAACCGAATCGTAGACTCAAAAGATTATAACTTAACACTACAATTTGCTGTTTTATTTTATTTTATTTTATTTTATTTTATTTTAATTTTATTATTTTATCCTTTCATGGAATTTCGAAAGTTCATTTCGTAAAGAATGTTTGAACGTTTTTAGAAAAAAAATTTCATTTAGGAGTAATATTTCTCGAGTAAGGTAGCTTAAATCAAAAATTATTTTTGCTTTGATCGGAGAATATTCCGCAACAAATCATCAAGCATTTCTCTATAACTGATCAAATTGAAGTTAAGCGATTAACGTGTACCTTAATACAGGAACTGCTTCGGCTAGGCAGAATGCTGAACCTGGAACAAGCAAGAATCCTTGTACAACAAGGATATATGAGCAGAACAGAAGTACAATAAGCCTAAAGCTGCAGTGCGGGGGAAACGAACCCTAACGTGGTTTTCTGCCTGCAAGGAAAAAAAACAGTGATTTTTTTTTGTTTTGTAATCTACGAGTCTTCTTAAGAACAAGTAGAGAGATTCACTATTTGACTTGATTTTCAAGCTACCGGGTCTAAATTTGATTTAAAATCAAGCCAAATTTAAAAGTCAAATCAAATCAAGTATTGAATTTCCAAGTAATTTTATTTACAATTCAAAATATATAGTTTTACGTGATAACGTCATAAAGAACACCTAATTGATGAAAAATTGCGTAGGTACTTTTATGAATTGAATTATTATCACTGATTTATCATTATTTTGTATAATACAAAAAAGGAGTTAAATGAAAATTAACATAAAATACGTTGTCTAGGATTCCAAAATAATATCGTACCTCTCTATCACTTGTATTGCGTTCTCGCTTGCACGCACAGGCTCAAATGGAACGTGACAATAAGGACGATCTTTTTCAGACTGGCTGCTGTAGTTCATCAATTTATAAGACGTTATCACGTCAAAAACTTCATGTACTTTTGCCTTCATGAATTCCTACAACAACAAAAAATTAAGAAAATAATTTTGTTTCGCCTTCTTAAAACAACTGTTGTCTTTAAAAAGCTTTGATCTTCATATCTTAAAAGTAAAAACTTAACGTTACAATTTACTTTTATATTTTTCTTGCTGCGACTATTTTCCTTCAAGTTTTAGCTTTTTGAAAATCACTCGATAATTTGAGTTACTTTTCAATATATTTATATTTGTCTTTACTGAGGAAACTTCATTTGGGAAAATCTCATCATTCTATACATACAATCGAGGCTTACTGAGAGTAAAAATTATAATTTTCTTTTGCAGATATTTATGAGAGTCAATGTTACGAACTGATAAAGATCCATTTTTCTCGTTCGTCCATATTCGACTGTATTTATTTTTATTTCCAGGTAGTTTAAATGCATATTGGTGTTTTGTAGAAAAATTAAGTACAGGATCTAATTCGTATGGAAGCGCATCGGAACGATCGTTAACTTGTGGCGGTAAGTTAAAGTTAACCGTCGACGATTTTACTTTTATCAAGGTGTTGGGTAAGGGTAGTTTCGGAAAAGTGATGCTAGCCGAGAAGAAAGATACTGATGAAATTTACGCAATTAAAGTATTAAAGAAGGATGTGATTATTCAGGATGATGATGTCGATTACACTATGACGGAGAAAAGGATTCTTGCATTGGCCGCAAAACATCCCTTTCTCACTGCGTTGCATTCATGTTTTCAGACGAAGGTCGGCTGTGTTGTTATTACCGATGTTGTATTAATTTTATAGACCTTTTTTTTTTTAAATGGTTATAGGATCGATTATTTTTTGTGATGGAATATGTTAATGGGGGTGATTTAATGTTTCAAATTCAACGAGCGAGAAAATTCGACGAGCCGCGTGCTCGGTTCTATGCGGCTGAGGTGACATTGGCTCTTCAATTTTTACATCGACACGGAGTCATTTATCGAGATCTGAAATTAGATAATATTTTGCTAGACGCAGAAGGCCATTGTAAACTAGTTGATTTCGACATGTGTAAAGAGGGTATTTTAGATGGTTGCACCACAACTACATTCTGTGGAACTCCCGACTACATTGCTCCTGAGGTTAATATTTTCTTGATTTAATCTAGGCGAATATTTTTTTTTTCTAAATGTGATTTTATTAGATTTTACAAGAACTGGATTATGGGCCAAGTGTTGATTGGTGGGCGTTGGGGGTGCTGATGTATGAGATGATGGCGGGACAACCACCCTTTGAGGCTGACAATGAAGATGATCTGTTCGAATCAATTCTCCATGACGATGTTTTATTTCCGGTTTGGCTTAGTAAAGAATCTGTCTCGATTTTAAAAGGGTTCATGACGAAAAATCCTAGTAAACGTCTCGGATGCATGGGTCAAAATAACACCGAAGCGGCCATTCTGGCCCATCCGTTCTTTAAAGATATTGACTGGGTAGCATTAGAAACACGCCGAATAAAACCACCTTTTAAGCCAAAAATCGTAAGATGAGATTTAGACAGCGATTGCATTAGAAACAAATTTGTACGAAAAAATGTATGTATTTAGTTTATAGATCGCATGTTTTCGACCAAACAATTTCGAATGAAATAGACGACGTTCAATTAATTTTAAACAAATAGGATTATTGGTCTAATTTCGTTCGATTTCTAACTAAAATGATTCGGATGATCTATAAAATAGCCACTGATACCCGGGGGTCGACTATTTTTGAACCCAAAAAAAAAAAATTATATTAGGATGAAACCCATTATAAAAGGAAGAGAATATAACAAAAATAAAAGGAAAAACAAATTACGGTCGATCAGTGGTCGGGAAGTGGTAAAGGGAAGGGGGGTTAAGGATAGAAACGGTTTATCTCGATTTCCGACAGAACTACAAGTCTTATGGAAAAAAGTTAAATGACCAAGTTGTAGGTAATATGAAAAGCTACAACTTTTGTACTAACACTTTTTCACATAAACTCAAAATTTAAGTGAAAAATTCCAAAAACCAAGTTTTTAGTTTTTTCGATTGAAAATTAGGGTGCTTTTTCGATTTTAAGTCATTATAAGGTAAAAAATTAATATTTTTAATCAAAACACTTACAGTGTGTGGGACATTAAAAAGGTAAGTTTTTACCAAATTTCATGAAAAACATTTTTTTTTTTTTGGTAAAAGAAAAATAAAAAACTAAAAACTTGGTTTTTGAAATTTTTCACATAAATTTTGCGGTTATGTGAAAAAAGTGTTATTACAAAAGTTGTAGATCTTCCTATTACCTACAACTTTGCTATTTAACTTTTTTCCATAGGACTTTTAGTTTTGTCTGAAATTGAGATAAACCGTTTCTACCCTTAAAAACACCCCCCCCCCCCCCCCTTTTCCACTTTCCGACCACAGATCGACCGTAATTTATTGTTCCTTTCATTTTTGTTATATTTTCTTCCTTTTTAATGGGTTTCATCCTACTATTTTTTTTACTTTTTACCATTTTCAAAGGCTTTAGCTCTGGTCTATAATTCGTTTTAATTCATATGAATCGATGCAACAATTAAAATATGATCCAAACTATTTAAACTTACATTAGAATTCGCAAGGAATTTATTTGAATATATGATTTGAAAAAACCGAATTATGAGCGATTTGATCACATTTTTAAACGAAATATGAGCCAATAGCATGTTCGTCAATTGCAAACGACCACAATCAATGTAACCACAACATTTCTACGAACTATTTCATACGAATTTGTATCCAATGCAACCGTTGACATTTTCAGTTTTTTTGTGTAAATCAAAAAACAATAATTTTTATAGAAAAATAAACGAGATGCGTTAAATTTTGATGCTGAATTTACCAAAGAAGAGCCGACTCTAACACCTATCAATTTGGATATTGTTTGTTCTATAAATCAAGAAGAATTCAAAGGTTTCTCGTTCATCAATCGAGATTTCAATCCGGGACGTTTTTTGGCCGGCGTGGGACCGGATCGAACGGCTTAGATGTATTTGCCATGCCAAGATCAAGATCTGCTATCTCTACGTGAAATTTATTAAAATATTGTACATCACAGATACGACGACACAACGTAAGTTGGTCCTTCTACTATAACTAAATTGAGATATGTACTTATGTTTGCCATTTTCTCTCCAATATAATTTGGCAAATTTGAAACTTTCTGCTAAATAGGTTTGGAACTTGAACAATTAATATAACATAAAAGTTGTTTCATTCACTCATTGTTAGTTAATTGTAGAACGATGTCAAAATGTCTCAAAATGAAAAATTGCAACGATTTCGTGTGACTCGTACATTGAACACATGAAATTAAAATCATCATTGGTCTTTAAGTCTTTAAGGTTTTACGTTTGTCGTGTATATAGTCGTTTTTAACATATAGTCAAAACTCTTGCTGCCGAGTGCAGATGAATGTCTTTACAAAATTTGTGTTTTAAATTTTGTCATTTTAGCCGAAGATTTCATTCATCTATTAATATTTTCTGATAGGTTTACTAAGTCATCATATTCTTCTATGACTCGTTTATTTGTAAAATCTCTGTCATTGATCACATTTTCTAAATAATAATAAAAAGCAAAATCCTTTTAATGTTGAGTTGATTTTGTATAGTGCTTCCTAAAGTTTAATTTTAATTTTTTGGAGTTTACTCATTAAGAATTGATTTTTACATATAAAAGACGGTATAAAAATATCAGTTGTTTGTTAACAACTAGTACTGGGGGAGGGGGGTGACCGAGCTTTGCTTGATTTGATTTTAACATAGGCAGTTTTTATTTTACTTAAAAAATTCTTTCCGAAATAAAATTTTCTATAATTTAAATTTTGTTATTATGTGCAACTTTTCATACAACCCACGTATATTAAAAACATTTCGTAACTAATACAATGTTGGCCGATAGATAACCCCTTATTCATCAATGCATAATAATATCCATATTAAAAGACCTAAAAATACCAAGAAAATTAATTTTCTTAAAAATGATATTAAACTAGATTTAGACAACCTCTGTATTGTCAAGTTTATTCAACAACGTTTTGCTTAAGCCTGTACTAAAGTTCTTGATGAGAATCGAGCATGTCAGAGCACTATTAGTTCAAATAGGAAAGCCACTTTGTGGTTTTCGCAATTAAATATAACAATGGCTTGCGTTTTGGTTCCCATTTTCCTAAGACCTGCGTTTTGCGGGCTCCTCTAATATTCCAATTACTTGCAGATATTTTCTTAGTCCATAATATCCGGTTATCAGAACCGCCAAAAATCTGAGTTGGTTCTTTCCTTTTAGTACTTCTGCAGTGAGCCAAGAGCATATTCCTTCCATCATAAGTAGTTGCGTTACTACAAGATGCTGCCCAAATCTATTTAGTTATTATCATTAATTTTGCTTTTCAAATATTTAGTACTATTTCGGGTCTGTACTTAGAATTTTTTTATTATTATTTCTACTTTTTAACCCCTGCAAAATTTAGTATTAGAAGATATTCGGTTATTTACCCTCTTTGCTTATTATATCTACATATATACAACCATACAATCCATATACATTCACAGTATTGAGTTACGAATACAATGTTGATGGATAGGCAGGTATCTATACATCAATGCAATACTCTGTAGTCTATAACAAAAAACCTGAAAACACGGGGAAAATTAATTTTCCTCCCGAATCTTAGAGCTATTATCGGTCGTAAATTACGTCCCACGTTAAGGGGTCAACAAAGAGTAAAAATAGGCCGGGGGTAATAAGATTCATGACGTCACATGCCAAAATCGTAAAGTATGAAACCATAGAACTTGTGTGAAAAAAATAGAATCAATTCTATTGATATGTAAATTGTAACAAATTGGACGTCACTCCAGTGGGAAAAGAGTCAAAAATTCGCGTGACGTAATTAATGGATAGACCCTTATATTTTTTCCAAGACAATCGTTCTAAGGAGTAAACTCCAGTTGCGCGTCGAACATGGCACGCAAATTTTTTTTTAATTTCATTTCAAACTATTTAGAAAATTACGATCTACTTGAGAGATTTTACAAGTAAAGAAGGAGGTCCGAGTGTAACTATTGGACCTACTGCTTAAAATCCGCTTGACCGCATTGGTTGAACAATTCTAGCAATGAACAACTTTGTAGATAATTAACATCGTAATGCATAATTAAAAAGAAAATTTAATCTAATTTATTACGTAGGAATAATCGTACTATTATTATGTTTAAAACTAAAAAAAAAAGTACGTAGCGAAAAGCTTGACGTATTTAACACCTAGGGACTAGGGACGTGGCCCACCAAATCTAGTCAACTGTTAATTCATGTCAACACAACATTATTATACACACGTTAAAATATATATATATATATATATATATATATATATATATGAAGGAAATTAAAATACATTGTACACACTTGGCCTATTATTGTTTAGAGATAAAGATCTATATACATAAAGACAACATATATATATAAAATTTATATATGATAATAGTATAAATATAATTAAGAACACGTTTAAATTATCAGTAATACGTCGCTTCAGTCAATATTAAATTGTTTAAATCATTCAGTGGAAATGTACAAATCTGCGAGGAAAAATTTAAAACAATTACGGTGTACCAATTTTATTTAGATAGTATTCAAAAAAAGTATTTTTTTATAACAATTTAGTTAAAAAAGGACACATCTTATAACACAATTAATATACACTAAAATAAAAATAAAAAAAAACTCCAAAAAATTGATTCATTTGGAAGGATATTTATCGAAAAGCCAAACCATTTGCTAGAACGGATTTATAATAATTGTCGATGGACAAATTTTCGTGTTTGTACATTTTCATCTTCAGAACATTTCGCCAATCTGATCAATTGAATTGTCCCATATTCTTCTCTTAAATATTTTCTTGGTTTTAAGGCTAGTTTATTGTATCATTCCGTGTAATGAAGCTCTGGATAAGTTCAAATTTGTTAATAATATTAATTTGAATACATTCACAATATTCGAATTAAATCATGTAGGGTATTAGATTGTATTCCCCCCCCCCCGAACATTTCACCATTGGATATCATGAAAATAACTGCAAAATCAATGTGAACATTAAAAAAAGTAGGAAATCACTTATAGACAACGCGAAATTCTTACTCGATTTGTTTAACAGAACATTGATGATATCAGATAACTAATTAATAAATCTATAGTTATATAAAATATTAAATAGTAATATTGTTGCATACATGTGTCCTATATCTAAAAAAATCATATATATATATATATATATATATATATATATATATATATATGATATAATAATTTGATCATTAAAAATATTTAAAACAAAATGCATATTATTGTATGTTATATTGTGTGATAAAGAATATTATTGTATTTATTGTTGTAAGTATATCAGAACTTTATATTTATTTATGAAACCGTATAGTGATTGTGTTAGCTTTTTTTAGGAAGGTAGAATTTCATTCAGATGTTGGTTTGGACCATGCATATTGGAGACCAGAAGCCCGAACTTTAGATAGCTTCAAATTATTGTACCTGTGTTTAGTAATTACTTTATATATACAATGTATAAGTTATGTTCCGATTGCAAAGCACATCGGGTTTGTAATATGCAAAAGTTCCAGCTGGTAGTTTATGGGACAAAATCCCACCCAAATGGACTTTTATAGTTTTTAAAACTTGTTATTAAAGACTAAAAAATTAACGCTTACATGCAAATAAGTTTATAAAGCTTATATTTTTATTTGCAAGTTCTTATTGTATTAAATAGCATATATTTTAATTGCATTGTTGTGCTCTCATTAATTTCTTAAATTTAAGTATTATATTGAAACAGTATCAATTTTTTTATTAAATATAAGACTAGTTTGAGTTTTAATCATTCATTTAATTCGTACAGTCCTCTAGCAGTAAATAAGTAAATATTTGTATACTTATAAAACCCATGTTCTGAACAAATCTATTATCAAACGTGATACGATGATATTGCATATTTTTTAAGAAAAATTTACCAATAATTGTTAATTGATACCAATTTTAATTTGTCCCGAATTTAAAATATGTATTACCTATATTTATAAGGACATTTTCTTTGAACCGGTGTCGTTTTATTTAAATCGATACATTTAATTGAGCTTATAACGACTTAAAAATAGCTGCATGTGTATCACACGCACAAATCTTTTATCAAATAATTAAAGAAAACTTAATATAAAGCTGATTGTTTGTAATACTGTTAACATTTAATTACTTCAATATTTTGTAAATAGCACTTGATGCATTATTGATCTCGACTGTGATGATCTGTACGTCTCACATTGATCGATATTGCCAAGTACTATCCAACTCTTGGAATGTAATCTTCAACGTTAAACGTAACATGAAAACTGTATTGTATCAGTGTATAAAATGTTCAATTAAAATACTACTACTCAAGCACATTTAGATTTGTGTAAACTCATACTCTGTTCTATACATGTATTAAATTCGGATGTGTACTAAAGCATATTAAAAAGATAACAAAATGAGTTGTATTATATTTGAGAAAAAAATGATGCCAATCACGATTTACATCATGCTTTCTTATAAAGAACGTATGAAAGCGACAGAAATATGGTAAATCTCTGTGTTGAAGAAATGAGCAGGCAGTATGCACTCCATAGGTAACCGTCTATAAAGGCCGGGGCCAATACTAGAGACAAAGCTATATGAATTTTCACATATAAAAAGAGAAAGACGATTTTGAACAGAATTTTTATAGTCCCCCATATGTTGATTGGCCACAATGTTTTTTTTGCAAAATTGAATCGTGATGCATTTCAGATTTATTGTGTATCACAATCTAATTTAAATTATTCAAAATATAAAAACGATAAAAACGCCTTTATTGTGGGAAATCGAACTATTTTATTTTGTTATATTATAGAAATCATGCCAACACATGTCATACGAACAATAGTCACGAAAAATTCGCTATCAATTAATAATTTCATTTCTTAAAAACGTTTCCCAAGCATTGATTCTTTTTATTCTTTTGTGAATTCTATCAATATTTTTTAAGTGGCTGTAATTAGCTACAATTACAAGCTATGATGACTAAGTGGTAAAAGTACTCGTATTGTGTAAAGTATATGCCAGTGAAATGTTGTGCATCTTTTTGTGAACAAACTGCCTTATCCTGTTATCAACAATGGAAAAGAATATAATGAATATTAATAAAACGAACGTTAAATGTGATTACATTGCTAACACTGTATTAACCAGGTAGGTAATAGTAATTTTTCTACTTTTATATAACTTTTTGATCCTTGAAAGTACTGCAGGTTTCTTACGGGGAACAATTTCGATAGTTACCATACATAGTAGAATCCCCTTTTTACGTTTTATTAATTAAGTATATACAAATAGTATCTAAGAGTTAAGATAATTATGGAGTAAAGATATACCTAATGTATTGTTTATAAATTCTTAGCGTCTATATTGTTTATAGATTCTTATTATCTGGGAAAACGTATCGTTATTCGATAATAATTTGTTATTTTTAACATTGATTATTTTTAAATAATTACTCAGTATAGATTTGTTCAGGAAGAACTTTTTAAGAAATCTTTATTTAAATATTCACATTCAAAAAGAAATCAGAAATTTAAAAATCAGCTACAGTTTTGGTATTAAGCGTTTTATTAATTTATACCACACATATTTTTTTTTTTGCTATATGAGTTGCAGCAATTTTTATATGAATTTTGTAAGACTAATTGAGTGTTTTTAATAAAAAAAACTAATAAAATAATCAAATTGTCTTTGGAGAAATTGATACTTGCACAACACGTATAAATGGGGTTCAAACACAAAGATAGCATGATGTTTCAAATCGTTTTACTTAGAAAAATTTTTCTCGTCAAAAAATACAAATATTTGTATCTAATGGGTATGCTGTTGTAATGGAAACCAACATACAAATATTAGTATCGACGAAAAAAAATTTTTCTAAGTTGAAACGGTTTGAAACATCATGCTATCTTTGTGTTTGAACCCCAAAATTTATACGTGTTGTGCAAGTATCTATTTCTTTTCAGATATTAAATTAAATATACCGATCTCATTTATATAAATGAGTAGGAGAGAAAAAGAAGCATTAAAACGCCTAGGAAACCTGAAAAAAAAGAATTGAATCCCGAATTTCATTGGTTTATTTAATTTTATTATCAATTAAATTAAATTTTTACATTAAGTAAATACTATTTTCAATTAATATTTTTTTTAATTTTCAATATAGGCAGTTTAGCATATTTTAAGAATGAGCCGCATGTCTAGATATTTATTCGTTTTAATTTACAATAGTACTTATGATATTTTGATTAATAAGATTTTCTTAAGCATAACATTTTGTCCACAATGAATAATATTTGATTTTTCAAAACTAGAATTTTTATTGTGATGTTTCGCTATTATCAGTTAAATCGTTAATATAGGCACATGAAAACGAACAACGTTTATATCATTTAAAAATTTATCGAATATAAACCATTGAAACTTCTAAATTTAATTTTAAAACCACCATTGCATTGAATCATTTAAGAATGGTATTATATTAAAAATATTTTATTTTACAGATATCGGACCAGAAAGCAGTAAACCGTCCAATTCACAACAAACCAGGCTATTGTCTTAAAAAATTTAGAAGTGTGGAAATTGAAATGTTGTTCATAATTTATGTAAGTTGAATGATAAATAGTATGCTTAATTATTATAATTTATAACTTCACTATGTTTTGATTTTAGATTGACCGTATGGTAAACAGTGGAAAATAAAAGAAAATATCCCGAAAAAGATTCAATATTAAAGAAAATTATTGAGAATGGTTCAATGGTTATAATGATTATCTACCGCTACTTTCATCATATTGCATTGTGTCTGTTAAAAGTAGAAATTATTGATTGAAGTTGCGGAATAAGATATATATGAGCTCTAAAAAAAAACTTTAAGTTTACAAAATAACATTTGGTTACAGAAGAATTTTGAGTTTTGTGCAGGGAATGATATTTTCATAAGTGAACGAGTTTGGATATGTGGGTATACTTTTTCTATTTTAACTCGTAATATATATAGCAATATAGTATATTGCAGCCGTGTCTTAAAATAAGGATAATTCATTTTTCGGGTTTTTTGAATTAATACTGGAATTTAACTGTGGGTAGGTTCAATTTTATACGTAAAAACTGGGAAAAGTTTACCTCATTTTTGATCTATAAGAAGGAAAATCGATATTGTGTCTTTATTCTACGCAGTAAGAAATCATTGTGTACGAAAAATGTAAAAACGATTTATTCAAACCAGAAAATTTTATATGCATCCTTATTCAACGACGGGTACCCTATATTTGAGTTGACATAAACTCATAAAACAATACAAGAGCATATCTGTTAACTTTATAGCTCTTTAGTATTTACATAATTAACTTAAAAAATAAATATATTAGGTATTATGATTAAATCATCCTATCATCCTATAAAGACCAGTAATTAACACCACATTTATATTCAAAATACGATTTAATGTTTAGCATATCTGTTAATTTTGTAGCTCTTTAGTCTTTAGATAATTTTTTTTTTTTTTGGTATACATCTTCTTTATTTGATTTTTGAATCAGATAACTTAAGTTACCTCTAACAAAATTGTTATCATTTTGACTAAAAAAAAAAAATAAATATAAACATAAAATATATAATAAATAATAAATAAAATAATAATAAAATAAAAGAATAACTATGTAGTCCTTGTCTGCACCATTGTGTAGATTCGGATGTAGAATGTGGGTCCAGCATTGGCCGCTGTATAGTTGGATGTGCCAATCATTGGTTTGATTAATGAAAAATTTCGTAGCCAAGCATTGCTCTAATTATTCAACAATTTCGTAAGACATATTACAATCGATTTGTAACACTTCCAATTGGTGATTTGCTGTGTCGGATGTTTATTAGTGTTTCAGTCGTCAGTTTTTGTGCTGTTTATGCGAATTCTTGTATGAGGAAGTCGGAATGAGGAATTTTGCTTAACTTAACAAAGTGATGATATAATTTCGATTATTGAGGTTGTTGCTGAGTAGGGCAGCCGAGATTTATGTTGATTCGGGTGAAATAAGTATGTCATTTCGTTTTAGTCTCTTGTATCTTTTTGCCGTTAGGATTATCCTTGCCGTTTCATTGGGATGTTTTGTAAGACGTTGTTGATATGATTTGCGTAGTTTTGCAGCTGCTTGGGATACTGTGTCTGTACCCGTGTCTCTAAGGATGATTGCGTTCCTTACGTATTTTGGGGCGCCGAGAATAGCTCTTATAATTTTGGATTGGCAGCGATCTATGATTTGCAGATTTGATTTTTTACTTGAGCCCCATAGTTGAAGACCATATGTCCATATGGGTTTGATGATTGTTTTGTAGATTACTAATTTTGTTTCTGTGCTGAGTTTTGATTTTTTGTTCAAGATCCATTTTAGCTTGTCGTACGTGATTTTTATTTGTTCTTTCTTTTTTTGTATGTGTTTCTTCCATGTAAGTTTGCTGTCCAGATGTATTCCTAGATATTTTGCAGACTTTCCTTGTGGAGTGGTTTTCCCGTTGATTTTTATTGGTGGGCATGTTGCACGTTTGAGGGTGAAGGTGACTTGGACTGATTTTTTTTCATTTAGTGTAATTCCCCATTTATCGCACCAATCCGTTATGGTGTTTAGATGAGCTTGGAGATGTAGATGAACCGTTTTGTTATTCTTGTTTGAATAGAGAATGGCCGTATCGTCTGCGAATGTGGTGGTTACTATTTTGTTGTTTGTTGGTAAGTCGCTTATGAATATTAGGTAGAGTAATGGTCCTAGAACACTTCCTTGCGGAACTCCTGCCGCGATCGGTCGACGAGAACTAGTTCCGTTACCATATTGGACGTGAAAGTATCTGTCGCGTAGGTAACTTGTTAGGATTTGGTGATATTTGGAGGGTAGTAAGGAATAGATCTTGGAGAGGAGACCATTATGATGTACTCTGTCGAATGCCTGTGACACGTCAAGAAAAATACCCGTACAGAACTGCTTATTTTCCAGGGCGTTTTTGATTTCATTAACCACTCTATGGACTTGTTCTATTGTGCTGTGTTTTGCCCTGAAGCCAAATTGGTGCTGTGGGATGATTTCCAGATCATTAACGTCCGTGTTAAGGCGAGTAACGATGAGTTTCTCAAATATTTTAGAGTGAATTGAGAGGAGACTTATGGGTTTGTAGGAACAGGTCTTGGTAGGATCTTTGCCTGGTTTAAGGATCAAAATAATTTTTGCTTCCTTCCATGCTCGGGGGAAGTATTGAATTCTTGTCATAGCGTTAAAGAGATACAGGATTCCCTGATGTGCTGTGAGGGGGAGGGACTTGAGGGCTTGTCCTGGGATGTTGTCGGGTCCTGCTGCTTTTTTGGTGTTGATTTGGTTTATTTTTTGAGAAATTTCGGATATGTTAAATGATATTTGGTATTTCCTGTTAAGGATATTTTGGGTTAGGATAGGATGTTCCAGGGATGAGTTGTTTGTAAACGTGCTTTCAAGATGTTTTGCGAATTCCTCGCATTTTTCTTTATCTTCTGTTATCCAGTGTCCTTGGCTGCTTCTGATTGGAGTTTTAGGTGTAATTGGTTTCTTAGAGTTACGTACTGAGTTCCAGATCGAGTTATGTGAGTCTGGCAAGTGCGTTAGTTGTATGACGTGTTGTTGGATGTTGTCGTTTCGGTCCTTCCCGAGCTCTCTTTTAAGTAGACTGGTGGCCTTATTTAACGCAGATTTAGCTGTTGGAGATCTAGTGGTAAGCCAATTGCGTTTAGCTTTCCTTTTTTTTGACAGCAGGTCCAGGATGGACTGTGGGTCCGGTTGTTTTGTGGAGCGATTTGGTGTGACTTGTTTAGAAGATATTTCGATGCAGTCCGCTATTGTTGATTGTAGATACTTTACGGCGTTTTCGATGTCGTCTTCATTTTTTAGTTTGACGTTAGGGTTATAAGTTTGTTAGAATAATTTTTGGAAGTGGATCCAGTTTGTTTTAGTTTTAGTTTGGTCGGGTTTTTGCGCTTGATTTGATAGAAGTAGCTCGATAACTGTGGGCGTGTGATCGGATGAAAGATCCATTGAGGATGTTATTTTTAGTAGCTGTGGTTTGATGTTTTTAGTGATTACAAAGTCGATGACGTCTGGTATTTTCCTGCGGTCAGATGGCCAGTACGTTGGGGAGCCGGCTGAGGTGTAGTAGAGGTTTTGATTGTGTATTGCTTGGAGAAGTTGTCTCCCTTTTGGTGATGTTAGCCTGGATCCCCAAAATGGGGATTTGGCGTTGAAATCTCCGGCCATCAAGAATCTTGTTCTGAAAAGGTTGAAGAATTTGGTGAAGTGTTCCGTTTTGACTGCGTATTTGGGGGGACAATACACTGAGATGAGGATGACGTTTTGGTTGTTTTCCGTCACACAAATAGCTGTATATTGGATGTGCCTTGTTTGATTATTTGGTAAAAGGTAGTGCTGAATGCGGTTTTTAATAAGGATAGCAGTTCCACCACAGGGTTTGTCGTCGGGGTGATGATTGGTGTGACATGTGTAACCAAAGATTCTGAAGTTGTGTTTCGAAGTGAGATGTGTTTCGCAAACCATCATAATGTCAATGCTTTCAGTTCTTAGGAATAGTTCTAGTTCTAATTTGTGGATTACTATTCCGTTGGCATTCCATTGAGCAATTTTGAGGGTATTCATGGCTTGGATAGTTTGTTAATTAGTTCCGCTTGCTGTCTTTGAACTTCTTGTATTTGCTGAAGTGATGACGTGAGTTGTTGGATGCTGTTCATTATCATCATGAGCATTTGTGAAAGGTTGTCAGTTGGGGAGGTTTGGGTGAGTGGATAGTTTTGTTTTAGGGCGTCCGCGTATGAGAAGGTTTTTGGCGGAATTGTTTGTGGAATAAGCTTTGGTGTGGGATTTAGTGACAAGTCACTTTTGTGAGTGTTGGATGTTTTCTGCGCTGTTTTATTGTAGTTTTGCTGAGCCATCGATGAGGGGGGTGTATGGCGAGGTGTGTTGGCGTGATTTTTTGCAACTAGGTTGTGGTAGATTGCCTTGTATACCGGGCAGCCTCTGTAGTTCGCTGTGTGATGCAACCCGCAGTTGCTGCAGCTTTTGTGTGCTTCGTCTTTTTTGTCGTAGGGGCAGTCTGTTGAGCGATGGGCGTTCCCACATACTACGCATGATGGGTTCAATCTGCAGTAGGTTTTTGTGTGCCCGAATTCCTGGCAATTCAGGCATTGTACCGGTCCTTGTCTTTTATAAGGCTCCTCTACAGTTATGCGTCTTGATTGAATGTATTTGATTTCGTAGATCGGGTGTGGCCGCCCTTTTGGTTGTTTACTGGCCTCTATGGCCAGCTCCACCTTGAACATTGGCTGGGGTTGCTTATATTTATTTTGTATGTTATGTACCCAGTTAACTTTAAAGTTATTTTTTTCCAATTCCGTTTTTATGTCGTCGGGATTAACATCACTATCGATTCCTTTTAGCACTACTCTTAGTCCTTTTTGGCTTTTAGCCTGGTAAGTGTAGAACTGTTTTCCATTGCTTTCAAGCCATTTGGTGACGACCGTGTAGTCGATTTCGTCCTCCACTTGGATTTTGGTTTCATTCAGCGGTCCCCTTTTTAAATCAACGAGATAGTACTTTCCTTGGAAGGAATTTTTGAATTCATTTGTTAGTAGGACCGTGCTTCGCTCCCTCACATAGATTGGTGGTGGTTTTGACGCTTTGACGGTTGCTGTGTCAGTTACCTCAGCAAGAGGGTTGAACCGGTTTTGAAGTGGTATAGTTGTATCACTTTTAGCGATACCACCCACTTCTCGCTTGCGCTTTCTGTCAACTACGGTGAAGTATCGACGAAACGCGTTGACTTCCATGGCGTGATTTGAAGGGATGGTTATGGGTGCATTTTCGCGCGCTACTTCATTTCTCCTGGCGCTCCCGCGAAACATAGAATTCACTGATTTGATGATTGTTTGGTGTTTTACACAAATAAATTGTTATAACTTTTTGAAGGTTGTAATTGCTGACATGCAAAGAATAACTAGGTTGAGCGTTGTTATTATTTCACTCGTCACTCGCAGGTGTTGAAAAACACGTCCGCTCGCTTCGACTGTTTGTGAAAGAATTTTAGATAATTAACTTAAAAATAAATATACCTATTAGGTATTATGATTAATACTGGATTCACAATGATATCAACGCAACTGAACTCAAAACCAAAGCAAGTTGTCACGACGGTTTTAAAAGTTTTCAATTTATAATGCAGTTGTTTTATTTACAGCGTAACAACATTTTTGTAAAATGTAGCCGTAAAATATCCATCTATATCTCTGTTTCTATTAACATATCACACCCACCATCTTCTGTTAGTTTTTGGTTTCCTAGTTTTATAAAATTTATAATATGTGTACAACATGTACAAAAAAAAACAACATCTCAAATTCATCCATAACTAAATTAATTTAATATTTCTCAAAAATCAAAATATTACTAATAAAATTCACTTTTTAACAAATGTATTTATAGTTATTCGAATGACTGCAAAATTTACTTTATTTACTTATTTATTTAACAATTTTTTTATTATTTTGACATTTCACAGCTTTTATAATAGGAAATGTTGAAAGTTGGGCAACTTTAGTTTAGAGTTCAGTTGCGTTGTGTTACCGACTTTGCATTGTGAATAAAAAGTACTATTTTCATATGGTTAAACTTTGTAACTTTGAGTTCAGTTGCGTTGATTTGTATTGTGAATCCACTATAAATCATCCTATAAAAACCCGTAATTAATACTACATTTATATTCAAAATACGATTTAAAATTTTTTTTAAAAAAGTAACTGATATATTGTATTTTAATTGTTATAATTTATTTATTTTTTTTTTTTTTTTGTTACTTAAGGGTCATTTTAACTAATATGGACATTAACGTTCGGAAGATAAAATACTGGACTTCCATTGGAATTCGATCATATGACCACGTAATAATCAAATGTAACAACAACAATTATTGTGATTTTTGTGTACCGGCAGATAAAATGATTATAATAAATTAATATAAATACAAATATTTTACACTGTCTCCATTTTTTATTTCAGATCTAACATTAAGATATAAAAACTAAGCCGACTTGGATTCAAATTATTTAAAGTTATCAAAGATTAACACCTCAACTATAGAGCTATACTTTTGTTTTCTTACTAGTTAATACGTTCTAGAAAAAAAAAGTCGCTAGAAATATGATAGAAAATGTGGCCGGCCGCCATTTTGGCCCCTGATTTTTGTATTGAGTGCAAACCCCCTGGCTTTTTTTGGTATTAGTAAGGTGGTTCATTCATAGGGGCGCTAGTGTCGGCAATTTTTAACCAAGCGCACGTAATTTGAATTTTATTTTATTTATTCATTTTTATTACTTATATTTAAATTTAAAATAATTAATTCGTTTATTACATGTTAAATATTTTATTTAGAAAAAAATAAATACACCTAATACATAAGAAATAATAACAATTAAATTGCTACAACAAAGTTATTATTATAAACTGATTAATTTAGTTAGAGGGGCAACGGATCGGGATTTTACAATGAATGCATGAATGTAAATATTATAAAAAAGTTATTACTACTTTTCTCTAGGGATGTTAAAAAATAATCGTTTTTTATTTAAATCGATTATTATTTTCCAATAATCGATTTTCATAGTAATATTAATCGATTTTTAAATAATCGATTATATAAATTACGCGTTTAAATCGATTTTCATAAACAGCGCAAACTTAAATGCAAACTAGCTGTAACGGTTTTTTTCATTCTTGTCATTCAAATATAATAGACACTCATTCAAATATTTGATTGTTAAATTTAAAATTCATTATTAAAAGATTGATATCGAAAATAGTTTTTGAGGCAATAAGGTTGTAATTTTGTTAGGAAGCTCATCATTTCATTTTTATTACAATAAAACGTTTAATGGTACTGAAATTGTGTATCAATAATCATATTTGCCTTATTCCTTACCTTGAAAGTTTAATGGAAGATTTGCTTTAACTTTTAGTTTTGAATTGGTTATTTTTTTATTCATATCATTTTATTTGATTTTTAATCTGATTAATTGTTAGTATGAATCTCTTAGGTTTTATCATTATTGGAATATGAAAAGCAAGTAGAATTTTAAATAATAGAAAAAATCAAATTTTTCACATAAATCGATTTTTTTTATTAAAATCGATTTTTGACAAATCGATTAATGTTGAATAAAAATATTTGGTGCGAGGCGTCACACTACTTTCTTTTACTTTCATTAATGAAAATACTAGCTGTTAGTTAAAAGAACTACAAGCACTTTGTAACAACACATATAAACAGAACTATATGCATACAACCTATATATACATATGTACATATATACGAATTCTCAACTTTCACCTCAGAACTGCCCTTATTCGAATTTTCCCAGGAAAAAGTTTCAAATAAAATTTGTAGCCACTAATGAGTCTAAGAACTATAGGAAGTTTAAAGAAAATCGTTGGAGCCGTTTTCGAAAAAAATTGAAATAGCTTAAAAACGCCAAGAGTAAAGTATAGCTTTCGGTTAACCGATTTCAACCAAAAGCTTCGCGGCACAACTAGATGTAATATGGAGGCCAGATTCCAAGTTTGGTGAAATTTGGATAAAGCTTTCGATACGATATGGCTGTCACACACACACACAGACATTTTTTTAAAAACCACTTTTTTGGACTTAGGGGACCTCAAAACATGTATTTCCGGTGAAAGCTCGAATTTGAAAATTCGACCCGATTACAATACCTCCTTTACTATCTATCGGGTAAGGATGCCTATTATGAGATAGGCGCCAAATATGAGATAGCTAGGTATTTGCCAAACTATTCATGTTAGCCATTTAGCGCTAGTGTCGCGCGAATCAACATAGCGACAGTACTAAACGTCTGCTAGTGCGCGCCGGCCACCAGCGATCTGAGGACGTGTGCGTGCAGATAACTACTTTGTGGTAAAATCAAATATTTTTCGACAAATTTTTACAAGGTATGTTACATCTTTATTATTAAATTAAAAGCTTTTAATATATATTTAATTTGTAACTAATATGATCAATTCTAAGATGTAAATGCAGTTTTATTGTGTTTTCTTTTTTAAAACAAAAACAAGGCATGCATTTTGTAAAACTGTCGCTTTCCCTAATATGAGATATGCTGGGGTTCCTAAAATGGGATATCTCATATTGTGGTTCACAAAATGAGCAGTTTTTATAGGTGATGGGTTAAACCCTATATTTTAATTTTAGATGCCTCCGATCAAAAGGAAGACCTGGGACCACGCTGCAATGATACAGGCTGTGAATGCAGTACGTATGGTTCGTATGGGAAGACAACCAGCCTTACCTATTGATTTAGAAGCCGAGCTGGAAAGTTATTGCAAAGAAATGGATAGACGATTTTATGGCTTACGTCTGAAGGATATCAAATACATGGCGTTTCAGTTGGCTATTAAAAACAATCTAAAGCATCCTTTCAGTGTGACTAAAGCCTCTGCTGGTAAAAAATGGTTACGTGGATTTTTGAAGAGACATCCTACATTATCAATTAGGACACCTGAAGCAGTTTCTGCCGCCAGAATAAAAGGATTTAATCCAGCTGCAGTCGCTAATTTTTACTTTCTTTTACTACTATATAGATAGTAAAGGAAGTATTGTAATCGGGTCGAATTTTCGAATTCGAGATTTCACCGGAAATACATGTTTTGAGGTCCCCTGAGTCCAAAAAAGTGGTTTTTAGAAGCATGTCTGTGTGTGTGTCTGTGTGTGTGTGTGTGTGTCTGTGTGTGTGTGTGTGTGTGTCTGTGTGTGACAGCCATATCGTATCGAAAGCTTTATCCGAATTTCACCAAACTTGAAATCTGGCCTCCATATTATACCTAGTTGTGCCGCGAAGCTTTTGGTTGACATCGGTTAACCGAAAGCTCCACTTTACTCTTGGCGTTTTTGAGCTTTTTCAAGTTTTTTCGAAAATGGCTCCAACGATTTTCTTTAAACTTTCTACAGTTTTTAGACTCATTAGTGGCTACAACTTTTATTTGAAACTTTTTCCTGGGAAAATTCGAATAAGGACGGTTCTGGGGTTAAGGTTGGAAATCCGTATACTTTTATGTACATATAAGCTATATAGTGTATAAATATTACTTTCTTTTACTACTTACTAGTAAAGGTAGTATTGTAATCGGATCGAATTTTCGAATTCGGGCTTTCACTGGCAATACATGTTTTGCGGTCCACTGAGTCCAAAAAAGGGGTTTTTAGAAGCATGTCTGTGTGTGACAGCCATATCGTATCAAAAACTTCATCCGAATTTCACCAAACTTGGAATCTGGTCTCCATATTATACCTAGTTGTGCCGCGAAGCTTTTGGTTGAAATTGGTTTACCAAAAGCTCTACTTTACTTTTGGCGTTTTTGAGCTTTTTCAGTTTTTTTCGAAAACGGCTCCAACGATTTTCTTGAAACTTTCTATAGTTCTTAGACTCATTAGTGGATACAACTTTTATTTGAAACTTTTTCCTGGGAAAATTCGAATAGAGGTGGTTCTGGGGTGAAGGTTGGGAATTCGTATATACATATAGCCCGATAGGTTGTATGCATATAGTTCTATTTATATGTATTGTTACAAAGTGCTTATATTTGTTTTAACTAACAGCGAGTATTTTCATAAATGAAAGTAAAAGAAAGTAGTGTGACGCCTCGCACCAGATATTTTTGATTTGTATGAACCTGAACTTGGTAAGATAAAATCCGCTCCACACAGAATCTACAACGTCGACGAGACAGGAATCACAGTTGTTCAACATAAACGTTCCAAAGTTGTCAGTGTGAAAGGTAAGAAACAGGTTGGTGCGTTGACATCCCTGGAAAGAGGAAAACTCATGACTATAGTGACCTGTATGAACGCTTGTGGTACCTACGTTCCTCCATTAATAATTTTTCCAAGGAAAAACATGGCTCAAGAGTTAATGGATGGTGCACCAGCAGGTTCAATTGGCGATTGTCATCCCTCAGGTTGGATTCAGACTCACCTATTCACAAAGTGGTTTCAGCATTTTATCAACTTTACAAAGCCAAGTAAAGATGACCCAATTGTATTGGTTTTAGATGGCCATTACACACATACACGAAACATCGATGTGATCAATTTAGCTCGAGACAACAACGTGATAATCTTTTGCTTGCCGCCGCATTGCACACATAAAATGCAGCCTATGGATGTAGCATTTATGAAGCCACTAAAAGCTTATTACTCCCAAGAAATTGAAACTTGGCTGCGTAATAATCCGGGACGCACACTGACAAATAAATACGTGGCAAGATTGTTTGGTACGGCTTATGAAAAAGCTGCTACTATGACCAACTCCTTAAATGGATTTCGCAAAACTGGGTTGTTTCCCTGCAATCGACATATTTTTACAGACGAAGAGTTTTCAATCTTTGATGAAGAGGATCAAGAGCAGAGAAATGAAGTGAACGGAAATCTAGAGAATACACTTTCTTCGATTGAAAACCAATTAGAGCCAACTGAAGTGATATCCAACAGCGAAAATTCAAATGAAAATCAGAGAGAGGAAATCGATTTAGTAAATGAAATTCCTCCTGATGAGTCTCAAGGATTGGCATCTTCTAACGGATCATCAAGAACTGCTGCTAGTGTTTATGATAATCCAGTACCTAGTACATCGTCTTGTGTCTCACCTTTTGCGCTCAACCCAGTACCCAGGATGCATAAGAACAATTCTTCTTCTAAAAAAACTCGAACTGGAGCAGCTTCTATAATTACGGCTTCTCCGTATAAGAATTCACTGGAAGAATCCCTAAATAAAAAGCGAGAAAAAGAAAATAAGAAAGAGCAGAAGAAACGGACACATACAAAACAGCAGACAACGAAAAAAAAAAGCTTTTAAAAAGAAGAAAGTTGAAGAAGTTACTTCCAGTTCCGAAGACGATGACATGCCTGAGCTCGCAGATAGCAGTGGAGATGAATATGATGCTGAATGTCCCTACTGCAGCGGAACCTTCTCACAAGATACAAGAGGAGAAAAATGGGCAAAGTGTCAAGTTTGTTTTAAATGGGCTCATGAGGATTGTGGAGATATAGCATCGAATCGTTTTTTGTGTTCTTTATGTTTAGATATGTAAGACATAGTAAGATGTGTACATAGTAAGATGACCATATTCTAGAAGAGATTTTTATTTTTGTTACTACCATATACGAGTTTATAACTTTGTTTTTGATATTTTTATAAAAAATCCTAAATATGTTTATGATAAGTGAGCATAAGTAGCTCAAATCTTTGTTAAGTGTAACTAAAGTATAAACAATAATTATTGTGAACCCATTTTGAAAACTGAAGCTAGTCTATAATTTAATAATTAAAGTACCAAAATATTAAAACTGATGATTGTTTATAATATTTAATTAAAAAGTTACAATAAACATGTGGTTGTACTGACATTAATACTGTTTTTTATGTTTGTTCACCCCTAACATTTTTAGAACCTTAATATGAGATACTATCTTATATTAAGAACCCCTAATATCTCATAATAGGAGACCCTTTGCCTTGGACTTCTTTTCTGACATTTTTCACTTTTTTCAACACAGCCAGAAAAATATTGTATTTAGCACCAAAAAGCTACTACACATTTCAAGTACATTAAATTTCTTATCTAAAACTTTATCTCAGGAAGCTTCAAATGTAACAGTTTTGTTTTTATAGTCAAAAATAGAAATGGTATCTCATAATAGGCATCCTTACCCTATAGTAGTAAAAGAAAGTAAAAAAATCGATTTTTATTTAATCGATTCTTTTCCATTGATATCACATACCTACTTTTCTCCAGTTTCGCAGCAGTTGTTATTCGTTGTTAACGAGGTATTGAGTTTGGTGATAAAAATTACGTCTGTAGTCCATTCATATTCTTGGTTATCACGAAATCTGGGAATATGAAATTACTTAACCAACTTATAAAAATAATTTAGTAAGATAAAATATTTTTTACTTATGAGGAGTTTGCCAATCATCCTTTTTTTCGTGATTATGCTCCTTGAAATAAATTTAAACAAATTAATAGTTTGTTTCCGATGACTTTCCTTCACACAATCAACATTTTTTTCTTAAAATGACATACCAACGCGTGCACTTTATGGAAGGACTTGACAGAAGTGTAAAATAAAAACGAATTTTTTTGATCCTCGCCAATCCTCGGTATCAATCGGGAAGTTCGGAACAATAATTTTGAAGCAATTTTACCTACCTAACCGACTGAACATTGTTTCGCCATCTGTGTTTGACCCACCTTACTAAAATTCAGGGGCACCTCACGTCTCGTAAAAGTCTCCCTCCCATGATCAGCCCCCTACAACTCCATGTTACAGAAAATGGTCCTATTTTATCACTGCTTGCCGATAGCGCCAGTAGTACAGTTGAACGAAGACTCTTATAGAGTTTAGAAATAAAAATTTTTCGTCAGGCAAAATATTTTTATTGTTATTACATGAGAATAATTATTACGTTGCCATTGGTAACAGTAACGATGATTTTTACATCGTAAACAAATATTAATGCCTGACCGACTAGGAGTGTAGGTACTAGAAATTGCGGCCGTGGTCCGTAATTCAAACGTACATTTTACATTGAGTGAAACCCCCCTGGCGTGCGGTAAGAAAAAAATTTAAACAAAACCGACTTAAAAATTATTTTACTTTTGTCGTAACAAAGTAATTTCCATGGTTACCACTTCTATATTTCAATGTGAACATAGAGAAACCTATTTAAAAAAAATTATTTAAAAAAAGAAAAGCGAGGCAAAGATTTTTACCCTGCGAAGGATACAAAATCCAGACGCGGTAAAGGTGAACGGCACCGTTGTAAAGTGGAATGGCACCCTTAGCACCGTGAGATACCTGGGAGTGCATCTGGACTCAAGATTGTCTTGGCGTCAGCATATCCAAACGAAATTGAAAGAGGCATATGCCAGACTGGCTATGCTATATCCTTTAATAAATAAAAAATCAGCTCTTAATGTTGACTGCACTCTGCTGATCTACAAGTCAATCCTGAGGCCACTAATAACATACGCTGCACCGATATGGTCACCAACATCACAGACAAATAAAAATAAACTCCAGGTATTTCAGAACAAGGTGCTAAGGATTGGTGTAAATGCTCCATGGTATGTGAAAAATGCTCAGATACATCGGGAGCTCGGCATTGAGTATGTTTCAGAGTATACGCAACGGTTGACCGATACTTATTTATCGCGCCTGAGAGAAAACGACAACATATATAAAATTGGCTGTGACACCATAAAGGACAGGTTAAAGGCCAGACTGCCCCAGGACTGCTAAAAAAAAAAAAAAATAAAATAAATAAATTTATCGTGAACAATGAACAAATAAACTAGTGTTGATAGTGCAAAAGTTAAAAGTGACTATATAGGACGAAAAATCCTGTGTATAGCTACGAGCTGATCCGGGGAAAAAAAAAACACTTTAAAAAAAAAAAAAAAACATCTTGAATGAAATATTTTTTAATTAATTTTTTAAATGTAAATCTGTTTAAAATATCGCGCCGAAGTAATGGTTTGTCGCCCGGATGGTGGTTCGGCACCCTGCTGTTTATTCAAGGCCAACGCCATGCGAGCACGACCAATAAACGCTGAGAGAGTGGGGATTGCGAGGTGTGAACAGAGATGAAGTAGTTACAATCGTTCTTCTGTGTTAAGTCGTCGAGCAGTAAACATCGTTCTGTAGAACGGACAAATAACGAACCATGTGGACATAGCAATAGCTAATGTCGTTTTAAATTTAATCTTAACTTTAATTTAAATTTAATCTTTATTTCAACGTAATGTTTGTTCAAGTATAATTTAAATTTTCTTTCGGCATTTGTACGTTCTCAGGGGTAAGTCCTTTTACACGTTTATTAATATTTCAAATCAGTCAATGCGCCAATAAATCTTTACCTTTGACACGTGCTAACCGGTTCGCTAAGAACGTACACATGTTTAAATCTTTAATTATTTTTATGTAACGCATCAATCGCGATTAGATTTCGGTTTCCTTTAATTCCTGTAACATCATTGTATTCCCTTTTGTTAATATTTCTTTCACACAATAAATATTAGTTAGTGAAACCTGACGTTCGTTCACTTGAATTCATACTCATTCTTTCTAAACAGCTTTGGGTCGATTAGGCGAGGATCTTACTTGGAAATCCTTTAATTTCTCTTGCGGGGCAAAATCCTCTTTCACAATAAAATAATACAGTCCACTTTAAATTCAACCAGGCCTTAAATTCTCGCTAAGTTAACTAATTTAACAAAATCAATGATCGAAGAAAAAATAGTATGTATAATTGGTAGGAAAAGCATATTCCCAAACTCCTGTGTTACCTATGTTTAAATTATCACAGTCGTTTGGGAATATTATGCTTTTCCCACTAATTATACAATACACTATTGTGTTACTTTAAGACCTGAAAAGCTTTCATACCAAATATCATAAAAATCAGTTTTATCATTTTAGTAAAACAAATAAGTAGTCATTCTACAGGAATCATACAATTTTTTGGAACCCATAATTAATTCAACGTGAAATATTAAGATCTGATGTGAGGTATATTTGACTGACTTTTTGATTACTTTAATTTTTATCAATCATTTACTTAAACTATTTTCCAAGAAAATGGCTCATTTTTAATATTATCGCTATTACGTCACTATTTATTTCCTTGGTTACAAATACATTGTAAAAACAGTCGATTTAGTTGTAAACCTTGGTTGTAAAGTAAAAGCTTTTTGGATCGCTCACTCGTTAAAACAATTACTCCTATCATATTCTGTAAAAATATATAAAAAAATATCCTCTCTAGAAACGATCCACTCCATGTACCCAAGGTCAGAATTTCTACACATCTATACAGATGGTTCATCCATTCCAGGATCCGGAAAAACTGGTGCTGGTTACTACAGCGATATATTTGAAGGATGCGCCGCAGTTAGAGAACCTCTCAGCTGTTTTGATGGGGAATTAGAGGCAGTTTTACTAGCTATATCTAAACTTCACGAAGTTAAGACCTATCATAAAGCTGTTTCCTTCATTGATTCTCAAGCCGCGATAATAGCACTATCCTCTAACTACCCTACCGATTGCGTTCGTACCAACAAATGTCGAGCCGCCTTGGACAGTCTTGCTAAAACAGGTTGGCAACTGTCACTACAATGGATTCCCAGCCATGTTGGTATCTTGGGAAATGAAAAAGTAGACGAGCTCGCAAATTCTGGCACCGCTCTAAATCAACCGCCAACCCTTATGTCTTTAACACAAGCTCAGAGCCACATCGCAAGCACTGTCAACTGGCATTCTTACAATATTCAAAAAAATGAAGCGCAAGGAAAAAAATGGGAATCCTTACTGGAATCTCCTATCTCACGACTTCTCCCCCGTCAAGTGTCAGTCGCAGTTTTCCGAACTACCACGGGGCACGACTACCTATGCGAACACTTGCACCGTATTGGAATCCTACTGACTCCAATCTGTTCCCTCTGCAATGGGGAACCCATGAATGCCATGCATCTTGACAATTGTCCTGCGCTTGCAGACGTCAGAGAGAACAACGAAAACGACCAAAACCAACTAATCTCCAACCTCTATTGGACGGCGCGGCACCGAATGACAGAAATGTCAAGCGTGGGCGTTGGATAAGAAAAAGAAGAAGAATATTCTGTACTTAACTATAATTTGACGCAAAAAAAAAAATAGTGGCAGTCCCATACCGATAAGTTCCGTAATTTTGACGTGTTTGAGCCTCAATAAAAACTATTTTTGCTTATATTATATATACATAATAAATAGTATTCTTGAATATTCAAGATAGATAAAACTATAAATGTTCTGACATTTTCCAATATCTATTGGATTGGCAAGAAAGTAATTTCAAATTACACTAGACTTACGTATAGTGTGATATTTGTGTTTGTCGATATTTTTCTTGTGCTTGAGACTTGTTAGTTGGCAATTTGAAGTAACTTTATAATCAAATTTTGTCTATTTTTTTCGTCTAGCCTTTAACTTTGTTTGGAAAAAATTAAGTTTTATTTTACACCAAAACCCGAAAATACTCACTTGGTAGCCTAATCCAACCCCTTAATTTTTAAATATGTTTATAGCTCAGACTTAAATGAGTAATAATTACACATTAGCAGCTTTAATGACTCAAACAACTTTAAGTAACAAAAAAATCAATTATTAGCATATCATACCACTCGCCAATCTTTCCCAGAGTAAAAAAATAAATTTCTTCCTACTAACGGGTAGTTCCGAAAAGAAAGATGAATCCGATCGGTGAAATGATCGAAATCTCGAATGAAAATATCTTTCATAATCTCCAAATCGGCTACAGCATAAAACGGAGCGTACGAGCCATAAAAAGCTAAAAAAAAATTAAAATTGAAATGATATTAATTAGTTTTATATGTTACCTCCAATAGAATGTTTTTTTATATTTTGATATATACATATGTAGATAAATGTCGTGTGGGATAATTGGACGTTTCTTGAAGTTTGTAATGAATTCATAGAACGATTTGGGTCCCACCACTTGAACATCCGATTTTTCAAACTCCTTAAAATTTCTATTCAAATAGCAATGAAATAAATATAACAAAATCGCAATATATAAAAGTGCTGTAATCATTTTAATATCGATTGTATAGAAGCAAATTGATAAAATGATACTTAATTTTTCTGCGACAGTTTTTAAATGAAAGCCTCTACTTTGTCTATTTATCAGCTAATAGACGAATAATTGCACCATCAATTCGTTAGTAAAAATGATTCATTTTATCAATTGTGAACGAATTCGGAATGTAAACTAAATTAACATGGTTTTTTAAAATTGCATTAATTTCTTTTCAATTAAATTACACCTACGTAAATAAACAATGCATAAAAAATTGTTTGAATATTTAACAAAACACCGGACAAGTTTGCGTGAAACTTACCATTGAAACCCTTCTATGGTAAGTTTTGGTAAGCTTTATTAGACTATTTGCAATAGCTTCCTAATTTTTTACTGAAAACAAATTTTAAATTCAAGGTTTTTACAAGGTTAAGCTGACGCTTAAAAAAGTACTCAGAAGATTTAAATAAAGTTTGAGATATTTACTAATTTAACTTCTCCAGGAGGTTAATCAAGTAGTATATGCGACATGATCATTGAACTTACGTTCGTTATAACTGGAAACTAGTTCCGAAAGATAAATTGTTGAATGGGTCGATTCTTCTCCAATTCTTTCACAAACAGTCGAAGCGAGCGGACGTGTTTTTCAACACCTGCGAGTGACGAGTGAAATAATAACAACGCTCAACCTAATTATTCTTTGCATGTCAGCAATTACAACCTTTAAAAAGTTATAACAATTTATTTGTGTAAAACACCAAACAATCATCAAATCAGTGAATTCTATGTTTCGCGGGAGCGCCAGGAGAAATTAAGTGGCTTGCGAAAATGCACCCATAACCATCCCTTCAAATCACGCCATGGAAGTCAACGCGTTTCGTCGATACTTCACCGTAGTTGACAGAAAGCGCAAGCAAGAAGTGAGTGGTATCGCTAAAAGTGATACAACTATACCACTTCAAAACCGGTTCAACCCTCTTGCTGAGGTAACTGACACAGCAGCCGTCAAAGCGTCAAAACCACCACCAATCTATGTGAGAGAGCGAAGCACGGTTCTACTAACAAATGAATTCAAAAATTCCTTCAAAGGAAAGTACTATCTCGTTGATCTAAAAAGGGGACAGCTGAATGAAACCAAAATCCAAGTGGAGGACGAAATCGACTACACGGTCGTCACCAAATGGCTTGAAAGCAATGGAAAAGAGTTCTACACTTACCAGGCTAGAAGCCAAAAAGGACTAAGAGTAGTGCTAAAAGGAATCGATAGTGATGTTAATCCCGACGACATAAAAACGGAATTGGAAAAAAATAACTTTAAAGTTAACTGGGTACATAACATACAAAATAAATACAAGCAACCCCAGCCAATGTTCAAGGTGGAGCTGGCCATAGAGGCCAATAAACAACCAAAAGGGCGGCCACACCCGATCTACGAAATCAAATACATTCAATCAAGACGCATAACTGTAGAGGAGCCTTATAAAAGACAAGGACCGGTACAGTGCCTGAATTGCCAGGAATTCGGGCACACAAAAACCTACTGCAGATTGAACCCATCATGCGTAGTATGTGGGAACGCCCATCGCTCAACAGACTGCACCTACGACAAAAAAGACGAAGCACACAAAAGCTGCAGCAACTGCGGGTTGCATCACACAGCGAACTACAGAGGCTGCCCGGTATACAAGGCAATCTACCACAACCTAGTTGCAAAAAATCACGCCAACACACCTCGCCATACACCCCCCTCATCGATGGCTCAGCAAAACTACAATAAACCAGCGCAGAAAACATCCAACACTCACAAAAGTGACTTGTCACTAAATCCCACACCAAAGCTTATTCCACAAACAATTCCGCCAAAAACCTTCTCATACGCGGACGCCCTAAAACAAAACTATCCACTCACCCAAACCTCCCCAACGGACAACCTTTCACAAATGCTCATGATGATAATGAACAGCATCCAACAACTCACGTCATCACTTTAGCAAATACAAGAAGTTCAAAGACAGCAAGCGGAACTAATTAACAAACTATCCAAGCCATGAATTCCCTCAAAATTGATCAATGGAACGCCAACGGAATAGTAATCCACAAATTAGAACTAGAACTATTCCTAAGAACTAAAACCATTGACATTATGATGATCTGCGAAACACATCTCACTTTGAAACACAACTTCAGAATCTTTGGTTACACATGCCACACCAATCATCACCCCGACGACAAACCCTGTGGTGGAACTGCTATCCTTATTAAAAACCGCCTTCAGCACTACCTTTTACCAAATAATCAAACAAGGCACATCCAATATACAGCTATTTGTGTGACGGTGTTAAGAAAAGTCCTCATCGCCGACTTGTTGTTGTCAAGCAATGTTGATAATAACTTGTTATTTCAATGCTCTATTTTGGCTAATCACAGACGGCTGCGGCAACGGTGCGGCAGAGTCGAGACATACACCGGGTGACAGCGACAATGCTTCTCTTTAATTAAAAACATTTTTGAATTGTGACTGGATTTGTGGTTTACGTTTATTCTTTCTTTTGTATTTGTTAATAAACCAAAATTGTATTGATTGTATTGAACTTAAGTGTTAAATTCACGTTTGACCGAATTGGTTGTTTTTTTTTCTTCCCTATTTTTTTGTCTAAATACATAACATTTATTGGTCCTTCGTGCCGGATCTAACGTGAAAAATATAAACATTTTACGGTTAATAACAAGTGAAAAAAGAAAAAAGATGGAAGTCACCGGAAATCTTCTGCAAACAAAGGCTGAGGAACTATTCGCGCGGTTCAACGCTATCCATGATTACATGAGGTCGGCAAAAGTGGATAGCAAATGTATGATAAAGGCGAAAATGAGCAGGTTCAATAATCTCCGAGAGCAGTTGGCAGTCCTACACGAAGAGATCCTGCAATACAACTCGCAGGTAACTGATCAAAAATTTAAAATAAAATTTATTATTAGTAATTTTGATGATCTATGCGATGTAATCATGGCATTACATGAACGCATATTACCGTGTGGGGCGGCTAATAAGACAACAGATTCAGCTCAAATTCAAGAACGAAACCTGCTCAAACCCATTGAAATGCCAACGTTTCGTGGTGATATCCGAGAATGGAGCAATTGGCATGGTCTTTTTGACTCATTGGTGCACAACAATAACTCCATTCCAGCAATTCAAAAATTCTTTCATCTCCGAACCGCACTGAGTGGTGAACCCCTCGATTTAATAGCGAATTATGGCCTAACCGAAGAAAATTATCAGCTGGCTTACTCCGATATTATTGACCGATATACGAATCCTCGCCGCCAATTGAATTTCTACTTTTCGTTAATCAGCCACTTCAAACCATCTCCAGTTGGAAATCCCCTATCCCAGTTTTTAAAGGATCACGTCAGCGCAGTCAAAGCCTTAAAGGCATTAGATCTTAAAGGCGCTGACCTGGCTGAATCAATATTATTTCAGCTCTGTTATGAAAACCTGGGAAAGGAGGATAAGTTCGCTTTCGACTCATCGCGTCAATCTAAGGCATTTCCCTCGACTGGGGAACTGTTTGATTTTTTGCAACAGCGAGTAAAAACTGGAGAGTTGCTACAGGATTCAACCCAGGGAGCACGGAACCAGAAGATTCACCACGCTATGGTCAACAACACTGGGCTCACTAAGAACCAGCATACCAAATGCCCCATATGTTCGGCCTCTCATGGACTACCGTGGTGTCCCATCTTCAAAAAACAATCACCGTCTGACCGATGGAAAACAATTCAAAAGTTACCAGGTCTGTGTCGGAATTGTTTGCGTAATCACTCGACCGGATGTCCCAGCAAGTTCTCATGCTTTATTTGTCAACAACGACATCACACATTATTGCACGAGAATGGACGTCTCGACAAAAAACCGGAAGGCTCTTCTCGGTCTTAAGGATGCCTGATTAAACCAGGCCTATCGGGTACTAGTTCAGCGATGGCTAATCATGCCATTACTGTACCGCCGACGTCTAGCACCGCGGTGCTGTTGGCAACCGCCCTCATCAATGTGTCATCAAATGGGATGACCTATCGGGTCCGCGCATTGATCGACCCGGGCTCCGAGCTATCACTCATCAGTGAGCACCTGGTTCAGACCCTTCGACTCAACCGCACCTCGGCCACAATTCCTTTGAGTGGCGTAGGCGCAAAATTTACGGGATTCACGCGGGGAATTGTGTCCCTTTGTCTAAGCTCCATTCACGACAAACATAATTCTTGTACCGTGCGAGCTTTCATTCTGCCCAAACTTACGGCTCTTCTTCCGACAACGATAACCACCACGCGATGGCAACATATCGATGGCCTACAGTTGGCAGATCCGTCCTTCCACACTCCGGGAAGGATCGATTTAATTTTGGGAGCGGACATATATAGTTCCGTAATCCTCAATGGTGTTAAAAAAGGCTATCCTAACGCACCACTGGCTCAATCCACAATCTTTGGGTGGATTTTGTCGGGACCGATCGGATTAGCTGGTGGTCCTCGTAATCGAGTCCACCACTGCAAGGTTGATGAAACTTTGAATAAATTGGTGGCTCAATTCTGGCGTCAGGAAGAGGCAGACATCGAGTCAACTCCTGTTCGCTCACCGGACGATGAGGCGTGTGAAAATCACTTTGTCGCAACTCATCGTCGAAACTCTGACGGCCGCTATGTGGTCCGTTTACCATTCCGAAACGCTCCAAATGCATTGGGTGAATCATGTTGTAGGGCCACCAAGATGGTGGAGTCGATTGTTCGCAAAATTGACGCGAACCGAGAAGTCGGACTTTTATACCGCAATTTTATGGCGGATTATGAACTTTTGGGCCACATGGATCGGGTACTCAACTGTGATTCATCTCCAGCACTAACATATTATATACCTCATCATGGAGTTTTTCGAGAGTCCGAACCAACCAAAATACGGGTGGTATTCAATGCATCAGCCACCACCACATCGGGCATCTCACTAAATGACCTTCTCTACACCGGTGAGAAACTTCAGAAAGATATAAGAGAAGTTTTACTGTACTTTCGACGTTTCAAATATTGCTTTGCCGCGGACGTTGAAAAAATGTACCGACAAATTTTGATGCACGAGGATGATCGAGACTTTCAGCGCATCATCTGGTCTAAAAACGGCGAACTTGTTAAATTCCGTCTTAACACTGTAACTTACGGAACCGCTTGTGCGCCATTTCAAGCATTACGTGTGTTCAATCAATTAATCCAAGATGAAGGATCCAAATTTCCACTCGCCAGTACAGTGTTAGACCGTGGTCGATATGTGGACGATGTCTTTGGCGGAGCGGACACAGTTTCGGAATGCAAAGAAATTATTAACCAGACAATTCAGCTATGTAATGCCGGTGGATTTCCATTAAAGAAATGGATAAGTAATACAAGCATAATTTTATCCGAATTGGAAAATTCCTTAGTAGCGGGAAACTCCACCGTCACAATCGATTCGTCCATTGTACGTACTCTTGGTCTTCAATTGAAACCGGATTCTGACTGGTATCATTTTTATAATAATTTCATTACTCTTGACAATGTAACGAAGCGCACAGTACTCTCACGGGTCGCTCAAATTTTCGATCCTTTGGGATTCATATCGCCCATTATTGTGTCATTTAAAATATTCATACAGGAACTATGGATCAAAGGTTTGGATTGGGATCAGGCCCTTCCTTCTGATTTATTACAAAAGTGGCGGGAATTGGAAACTTATTTGCAAACTTTGCATGAAATCAAGGTTCCTCGTTTTTTGGGAATCGTCCAATCATCCGCTCTTGAAATACATGGGTTTTCTGATGCCTCAAATGCAGCCCTAGGTGCTGTTATATATTTTCGAGTCCAAACTTGCAACGAAATTGCCACTCGACTTGTGGTGTCTAAAACTAAAGTAGCTCCACTTTGAAAAATGACAATCCCTCGACTTGAATTATCAGCTGCCGCTCTATTAATTCGACTAGTTGCCTTTGTGCTGAACACTATGACTGTGTCGGATTGTCCTATAATACTCTGGACGGATTCCTCAGCAGCACTGACATGGATCACCAGTCATTCTTCTAGATGGAAGGATTTTGTTGGCAATAGAGTGCAATTTATTCAAGAAAAACTTCCCAACGCAAAATGAAGGTATGTACCAGGAAAACAAAATCCTGCCGATTTCGCGTCACGTGGACTTTCTCCTCGACGGCTTTCGACGTTAACACTGTGGTGGAATGGTCCAGATTGGCTTAAGTATTCTCCGGATCAGTGGCCGTGCAATACGTTCTCTTCTAATCCACTTGTTTTAACGGAGCTCAGGTCAACCAGATTAGTTCATGTGGTTCAACACTTTGAAGAGCCAGAATTGCTAAGACGGTTTTCTACATTAAATAAATTGAGTAGAATAACGGCTTGGTGTCGCCGGTTCATAGATAACACACGCCACAAAATGTCACATAACATACACGATCTTTGTTTAGAGCCCAATGAACTTCGCTTATCTTTATTTCATTGGGTCAGAATTGTTCAAAATTTACATTTTCGTCATGAAGTTTCCATATTACGTTCAAAACAATCACTAGTTAAAGGAAATAAAATGTCTAAATTGAACCCATTCATTGATGAATCGGGCATTTTACGTGTTGGAGGACGTCTCATCAATGCCATTCTCGATGCGGATGCCAAACACCCAGTCATCCTACCAAACTCTTCGGCGCTTACAACATTGGTAATTCGAGACGCGCACGTGAGAACACTTCACAGTGGAACTAGCCAGACACTTGCGACTATCAGGCAGCGATTTTGGATTATCGGTGGTCGCAATCCTGTCAGGTCGTTGATCCTTAAATGTACTACCTGTGCTCGATATCGAGCAGTTCGAGCTACACAATTAATGGGACAACTTCCCCCTACCCGCGTTCAGCCTTCTCGGCCTTTTTTTCATTCTGGTGTTGACTACGCTGGACCTTTTGTTCTGAAGTCACACCAGGGAAGAAAGCCACAAAAATATAAGGCATACGTGGTCGTGTTTATCTGTTCAGCCACGTCTGCTCTACACCTAGAAGTCGTAACAGATTACACTTCTGCTGCCTTCTTGGCCGCATTCAAACGCTTCACAAGCACGCGAGGTCTTTGTAAGACCTTAACTAGCGATCAAGGAACAACATTTATTGGAGCGTATGCTGAATTACGCAAGCTGTTTTCGGCTGCCTCCGTGCAATTCAAAGAAATTCGCCATCTTATTGCTAATGATGGAACGCAATGGCGTTTTATACCCCCCGGGGCTCCAAACTTCGGTGGTCACTGGGAAGCTGCGGTAAAATCGATCAAGCACCATCTTCGACGAGTGTTAGGCGACACCATTCTAACCTACGAAGGCTTCACCACAGTACTCAAACAAATAGAGGGCGTTTTAAATTCACGACCCTTATGTGCCTTAACTGATGATCCCGATGATCTGGAAGCTCTAACACCAGCCCATTTCCTGATCGGAGGTCCTTTGACCTCTCTACCGGAGCCTACCTTGGACTCTATTTCGCTGTCACGCTTGGACCGATGGCAGCTAACACGTCGACTGCTTGAGCAGTTTTGGAGTAAATGGTCTCGGCAGTACTTGCAACAACTTCAGGCTCGATATAAGTGGCAACAACCGACGACGTCCATTTGCATTGGAACGCTGGTACCAGTTGTTGATGAACGCTATCCCCCATCGAAGTGGCCATTGGCAAGAGTTATGGACGTTCACCCTGGTTCGGATGACCTGGTACGCGTGGTAACCGTTCGTACGGCAACCGGATCGTTTCGTCGGCCAATATCTAAGCTGTGCCCGTTACCATGCTGATCAATCCACTGCCATCCATTTACAACACTTTATTAAGAATTAATAGTTTTTGTTTTTCTTTTCTATTTTTTGTTTTACTCACTTTTCTTCTATTTAAGATTCATTAGGGTAGTTCCATAATTACATTCTGCAACGGCGGGGAGAATGTTAAGAAAAGTCCTCATCGCCGACTTGTTGTTGTCAAGCGATGGTTTGATAATAACTTGTTATTTCAATGCTCTATTTTGGCTAATCACAGACGGCTGCGGCAACGGTGCGGCAGAGTCGAGACATACACCGGGTGACAGCGACAATGCTTCTCTTTAATTAAAAACATTTTTGAATTGTGACTGGATTTGTGGTTTACGTTTATTCTTTCTTTTGTATTTGTTAATAAACTAAAATTGTATTGAACTAAAGTGTTAAATTCACGTTTGACCGAATTGGTTGTTTTTTTTTCTTCCCTATTTCTTTGTATAAATACATAACAGACGGAAAACAACCAAAACGTCATCCTAATCTCAATGTATTGTCCCCCCAAATACGCAGTCAAAACGGAACACTTCACCAAATTCTTCAACCTTTTCAAAACAAGATTCTTGATGGCCGAAGATTTCAACGCCAAATCCCCACTTTGGGGATCCAGGCTAACATCACCAAAAGGGAGACAACTTCTCCAAGCAATACACAATCAAAACCTCTACTGGCCATCTGACCGCAGGAAAATACCAGACGTCATCGACTTTGTAATCACTAAAAACATCAAACCACAGCTGCTAAAAATAACATCCTCAATGGATCTTTCATCCGATCACACGCCCACAATTATCGAGCTACCTCTATCAAATCAAGCGCAAAAACCCGACCAAACTAAAACTAAAACAAACTGGACCCACTTCCAAAAATTATTCAAACAAACTTATAACCCTAACGTCAAACTAAAAAATGAAGACGACATCGAAAACGCCGTAAAGTATCTACAATCAACAATAGCGGACTGCATCAAAATATCTTCTAAACAAGTCACACCAAATCGCTCCACAAAACAACCGGACCCACAGTCCATCGTGGACCTGCTGTCAAAAAAAAGAAAAGCTAAACGCAATTGGCTTACCACTAGATCTCCAACAGCTAAATCTGCGTTAAATAAGGCCACCAGTCTTCTTAAAAAAGAGCTCGGGAAGGACCGAAACGACAACATCCAACGACACGTCATACAACTAACGCACTTGCCAGACTCACATAACTCGATCTGGAACTCAGTACGTAACTCTAAGAAACCAATTACACCTAAAACTCCAATCAGAAGCAGCCAAGGACACTGGATAACAGAAGATAAAGAAAAATGCGAGGAATTCGCAAAACATCTTGAAAGCACGTTTACAAACAACTCATCCCTGGAACATCCCATCCTAACCCAAAATATCCTTAACAGAAAAGACCAAATATCATTTAACATATCCGAAATTTCTCAAAAAATAAACCAAATCAACACCAAAAAAGCAGCAGGACCCGACAACATCTCAGGACAAGCCCTCAAGTCCCTCCCCCTCACAGAACATCAGGGAATCCTGTATCTCTTTAACGCTATGAGAAGAATTCAATACTTCCCCCGAGCATGGAAGGAAGCAAAAATTATTTTGATCCTTAAACCAGGCAAAGATCCTACCAAGACCTGTTCCTACAAACCCATAAGTCTCCTCTCAATTCACTCTAAAATATTTGAGAAACTCATCGTTACTCGCCTTAAAAAATCAGTCCAAGTCACCTTCACCCTCAAACGTGCAACATGCCCACCAATAAAAATCAACGGGAAAACCACTCCACAAGTAAAGTCTGCAAAATATCTAGGAATTTATCTGGACAGCAAACTTACATGGAAGAAACACATACAAAAAAAGAAAGAACAAATAAAAATCACGTACGACAAGCTAAAATGGATCTTGAACAAAAAATCAAAACTCAGCACAGAAACAAAATTAGTAATCTACAAAACAATCATCAAACCCATATGGACATATGGTCTTCAACTATGGGGCTCAAGTAAAAAATCAAATCTGCAAATCATAGATCGCTGCCAATCCAAAATTATAAGAGCTATTCTCGGCGCCCCAAAATACGTAAGGAACGCAATCATCCTTAGAGACACGGGTACAGACACAGTATCCCAAGCAGCTGCAAAACTACGCAAATCATATCAACAACGTCTTACAAAACATCCCAATGAAACGGCAAGGATAATCCTAACGGCAAAAAGATACAAGAGACTAAAACGAAATGACATACTTATTTCACCCGAATCAACATAAATCTCGGCTGCCCTACTCAGCAACAACCTCAATAATCGAAATTATATCATCACTTTGTTAAGTTAAGCAAAATTCCTCATTCCGACTTCCTCATACAAGAATTCGCATAAACAGCACAAAAACTGACGACTGAAACACTAATAAACATCCGACACAGCAAATCACCAATTGGAAGTGTTACAAATCGATTGTAATATGTCTTACGAAATTGTTGAATAATTAGAGCAATGCTTGGCTACGAAATTTTTCATTAATCAAACCAATGATTGGCACATCCAACTATACAGCGGCCAATGCTGGACCCACATTCTACATCCGAATCTACACAATGGTGCAGACAAGGACTACATAGTTATTCTTTTATTTTATTTTATTATTATTTTATTTATTATTTATTATATAATTTATGTTTATATTTAATTTTTTATTTTTTTAGTCTAAATGATAACAATTTTGTTAGAGGTAACCTAAGTTATCTGATTCAAAAATCAAATAAAGAAGATGTATACCAAAAAAAAAAATGTAATAACAAAACTAAGTGGATTATTCTTTTCAAGAGAAAAAAAATTATCAAAATTCCCTTAAATGTCACTATTTCATCCCCTATTTTCATCCTTAAGGGGTGGATTTTTTTCTTTAAATTGAAATGTGAACAATTTAAAGGTACGTTGTACGTAATAGAAATAAAATTATCAAAATCGGGTTAGCCAGAAAAAAATAATAATATTATTTCATCTCTAATTTTTAACCCCTTATGAGTGGAGTTTTATTTTTAAATGGATAGGAGATTAATTTAAGGTTGTGTTCTACAAATAAAAAAAGAATTATCAAAATCGAGCTATCCAGTAAGAAGTTAATATTTCATCCCTTAGTTTTCAACCCCTTAGAAGTTGAAGATTTCTCTCAAATTAAAACTGGACCCCACGAAAAGCACCAGCTTTCAAATAAAAAAAGAATTATCAAAATCGAGCTATCCAATAAGAAGTTAATATTTCATCCCTTAGTTTTCAACCCCTTAGAAGTGAACGATTTCCTTCAAATTAAAATGAGACCACACAGCAAGCACTGGCTTTCAATTAAAAAAAGAATTTTCAAAATCGAGGTATCCAATAAGAAGTTAATATTTCATCCCTTAGTTTTCAACCCCTTAGAAGTGAACGATTTCCTTCAAATTAAAATGGAACCATTCAGGAAGCACCAGCTTTTAAATAAAAAAAAAAGAATCATCAAAATCGCTTTACTCAGTCGGAAATGCTGAGGTAACAAACATAAATAAAAAAATAAAAAAAAATACAGTCCAATTGAGAACCTCCTCCTTTTTTTTGAAGTCGGTTAATAAAACAACGCTTATGATGATATAAAATGTTTTCTATTATCTTGATGTTGCAATATTTTATTGAAAATAATTTTTTTTAAATAATTAAAAATAGTCTGCCCCGGATTTTTTTAGCCAACCCATTTTTAATATATTTTCTTATAGGTATACTAAATTCATGATAACATATGTTTCATTCTATTGTCAACTCGGTGAAGGTCGACGTAGGTTTGGATCTTAGACTATAGTGTATGGGGCAATGTACAACCGAATGACGTTTCATGACGTCAACTGTCATGTGTTTATAAAATAAAAACTCGGAGTGTTCGTTTAGACTAATGCCGGTAATTTTTGAACACAAAAAAGTTATAGTAGGATGAAATCCATGAGAAAAGGAAGAGAATATAACAAAAATGAAAGGAATAATAAAGTACGGTCGATCTGAGGTGGGGAAGTGGAGGCTCGAGTATGGTAAGTTAGGCGCTTTGAGTATTTGAAATGTCCTTACTTTATGTTTTTGTATAAGCATAAAGTAGCCAAAACTCGCAAATTATCACTCGTCATTTTCGTTTTCTTTTGGCTTGTTTTATCAAAAACCATCGTCAATTCTTGGCGCCTAATAAACCATACTCTCCCCGAAGTGGAAAAGGGGGGTGTTTTTAAGGGTAGAAATGGTTTATCTCGATTTCCGACAAAACTACAAGTCCTACGCAAAATAGTTAAATTGCAAAATTGTAAGTAATCAGAAGATCTACAACTTTTGTGCTAACACTTTTTTCACATTTCTTTAAAATTTATGTGAAAAATTCCAATAACCAAGTTTTTGGTTTTTTATTTTTATCTTTAAAACAAAAATTTTATGAAATTTAGTAAAAACTTACCTTACTTAATGTCTCAAACACACTGTAATTTTTTTGATTTAAAATATTTATTTTTTCACCTTATTTTGACTCAATATCGAAAAAGCAAACTAATTTTCAATCGAAAATTCTCACGTCAAAACATATGATTGTTTTAAAAAGTCGGTGAGCTTTTTGTTCGTTGAAATCTCTAATTTCTGATGATGTCAAAAAAATATACATTACAATGTTAAATGTTCCTAATTTTATTAAATTGCTCAAAGTTGTATATTTTGTACAATTGTACTTATTATGTAAAATTTTGATCAATTTATTAAAATGTACAATTTTAATTTTAATTTAATAATTTCATTTTCTGGGAACATTTAACATTGTAATGTATATTTTTTGCATCGTCAGAAAGTAGAGATTTCAACGAACAAGGAGCTCAACGACTTTTTAAAAGAAATTGATATTTTGACATGAGAATTACAAAACATACAGACCCCGCTCTGCACTTAATTAAAAGCTTATTAAATTGCCTACAAAATATTATATATACATATACAACTTCAATACAATATTTATACAGTTCTGCTCGTAGGATCAATGGTTAACAACCCGTTTTAACAGTAAGAGCAAAAAAAAAAACTATACAGATATACTATAACTCTTAAACCATGCTTTTTCTTCAAAAGCTATTCTGTACGTTTTTTAAAAGCATTAAATTTGTTATAAATTAAATCCAACCGGAGCTATGCACGTTTATGGGTCTCTGAGTTACGGCAGTTTGAAAATAGACCAGTTTTTCAAAAATTGACATTTTTAGTTTTAGACTTTTTTTGTACCGATATAGCCTCGTAACCATTGATCCAGCGAGCAGAACTTGTGTATATATTTTGTAGGCAATTTAATTAGCTTTAAATTAAGTGTAGAGCGGGGACTGTGAGCCTCGTAGTTCTCTCAAAATCTTAAAAAAAAAAAACATAAAATTTTGTAAATGCAAGAAGGGGTGCTGAGGGTAGCTCCACTTGCCTGAAAGCGGGGAAATGTGCAAAACTGCAATTTACATAGGGATTATATTTTTGGGAAGAGTAAGGTTTGTGTGGCGCCAAGAATTGACGACGGGGTTTAGGGGTGGAGCCCCCTACAAAAAAAAAAAAAATCACTGTTCGTTCACCCAATTGAGGTGAACCAACTTGTGAGCAATGGCAAATTTCGTAATTCGTAGTTTTATTGCGAACACGTTGATATAGGTTTGTCTGCAAAAAATTCGGTCTTATTAGGGGTTAGCGAATTTTAAAGATTTAAATTTTTATACGCGTGGAAATGTGTGACAGAGAGATCCGAGATAAATATAGATACTGTGTATTAATAAAGGACCCAAAATCGCAGTCGCCTGTGATGGGACCCTGAATATTAGAAAGTGCGCATGCTCGATATATAAACTATGGAGAGTAGAGGTCCCTCTATTACCCTCTATATAGTAAACAGTGTGCGTTTTTTTTGACCAACAAAATCGAGTACTGCTTTGGTTAGTTCAACTTCTGTTCGCACTGTTTACCATTTAGAGCAGTGGTCGCAATTGCGTGGTACGCTTCGAAATTTTGATGGCACACGTGATAAAAATACTTTTGAAATGAAATTAAAATTAATTGAAAATGGCTTAAAAAAATAGAAACAAATTATGAAGAATTGAAATACTTTCCGATATTTTTGATGAATTTTGTAAAATTATATTAAGCACACAAGAATCAAATTGGCGCATTCTACTCAGCGGGCAGATATCCGACAACTCAAACCATGTATGCTGATCTCTTTCGGCACCTCGGATCCAAATTTATCATTGGAGGTGATTTTAATGCTAAACACCCACGTTGGGGGTCTGCAACGACAAATCCAAGAGGTCGACTACTACACAACACTATCATCAGGTTTCAACTTGAAGTCATACACCCAATCGAACCAACACACTACCCGGATATCACACATCATACTCCCGACATATTGGACATATTCATAGGAAAAAGAATCCCATCACATATTCAAACTGCAAAAGTCTACCATGAATTGTCCTCAGACCACTATCCTACTGGTATAACACTCGGTTCCGCTCCCCACTCAAACACATCAAATTTTTCCCTAATACGTCACCCATTCGACTGGGAACAATACTTCACCACACTGAGCAGTAACACAAATGCTAATCTTCCGTTGAAAACTACCAAGGAAGTAGATAAGGCCATTTCCCATCTTGTGCAAAATATAACATTTGCTGCTACCGAAAGTAGCTGGGAAAACCACAAATTCACACCAACTAAGAATAAACAATGGATTCCACAGTATATCCTAGACCTGCTTAGAGTGAAAAGAAAATCGAGAAGACTTTGGGAGCACACCCATTATATCCCTTGGAAGACCAGGTACAACCGTGCAACAAGAGAACTGCGTGATGCACTTATAACCCACAGAAGAGAGGAGAAAAGAAACCAGCTGGCGTCGCTCTCTTTTCAAGATGGCTCGCTATGGCATAAAGCCAACTCACTCACAAAGACATACGAGAGAGTACCACCACTTCAAGTAAACGGTGTATGGTACTCGACGCCCCACGAAAAAGCTAACCTGTTCTCAGAGATGCTAGTCAAACAATTCTCTCCTAACCCAATTCAAGCACCTCAATTCAATCAAAATATCTTAGATACAATAGAACAACCGCTACAACTGTCTCCTCTCAAGGAATTTATAACTCCCGCCCAAGTAAAAAACACCATAAGTCGCTTAAAGACCAAAAAAAGTCCAGGACCCGATCTCATCACCCAACCCCTCTTAAAAAACCTCCCTCGCAAAACTCTTGTCCTCCTTACATCCATTTACAACGCCATGATACGCCTTTCCTATTTCCCGAAAACATGGAAACACGCGGAAATCATCCTAATAAAGAAACCTAGCAAACCCGCAAATGACCCCAAAAGTTATCGTCCGATTAGTCTTCTCTCCATACTGTCCAAGATCTTCGAAAAATTACTATTACCAAAGCTGTTGACTTACCTAGACCCAATTGTACCAAACTATCAATTTGGATTCCGTTCGGGTCACTCATGCCCACAACAATTGCATAGAGTGACTGACGAAATACTGAGGGCCTACGAAGAAAAGCAGTTTTGCCTTGGCCTATTCATCGACACACAGCAGGCTTTCGACAGGGTCTGGCACGCTGGACTCCTCTCCAAACTGAAACCTATCTTACCTGATACCTATTATAGAATTCTTCAATCCTACCTTTCCAACAGAACCTTCAGCGTCAAATACGCGAACACCAGATCACTGGCAAAACAAATTAATGCTGGTGTCCCACAGGGAAGCGTTTTGGGTCCGCTCCTGTATCTGATATATACAAGCGATCTTCCTACATTTCCAGACAATACAGCGGCTATGTTTGCAGACGATCTAGTCATCCTAAACCGAGCTGAAGAATACCAAACAGCAGCAGGGCACATACAAAACCACGCAAAAGCACTCAAGACGTGGAACAAAAACTGGAGGATAGCTATAAATGCCCAAAAATCAGCAATAGTAGAATTCAGCTACCGCAAAAAGACTGATAACATCCCAATCCACTTAAACACAGTCCCAGTCCCGCAATCAAATTCAACGCGATACCTTGGAGTAGTTCTTGATAAACGCTTAACATACTCCAAGCACCTCAACGAACTGCTCCAACGACTTCGCTCACGACTGCACCGGTTGAAACCACTATTAGATCATAAGTCTCCACTTGCCCTAAACGACAAGTGCCAGCTGTATACCTCAATGATTCGCCCTATTTGGCAATACGCATCAGGACTATGGGGAGCTGCATGTCACACAAATGTTAATCGTGTCCAGGTATTTATTAAGATTAATCACGGGCGCACCATGGTATGTTCGAAATGCAAACATCCACAAAGATACAAGGATGCCCACCGTAAAGGAAACAATCAGAAAGTCCTATAAAAAGCTACACCAGTCAATGGAAGAGCACAGAAATCCAACCATGATGGAAGCAATTAAATCCCTTCCTCCACCAAAGGAACGCAGACGCCTGAAAAGGAACCATCACGGTGACCTGAGGGACTAGGATGCAGATAGAAATCAACAAGTGCCAGTAAAACGCAATCGCGATGGGACTACTGTTGAGTAGCGCCCCGAACCAAGTGCCACGTCAATGTTATAGATACAATTGAACAAAACTGAAATGCAATTAATATTTGCAAAAAAGTATAAAATAGTGAAAAAAAAAAAAAAAAAAAAAAAACAAGAATCATTTGAAAATCGATTCCAACATATTAAAAAAAAATGAACATTTAATTAAATTTATCCAAAATCCTGACAAGTTTATTCCGGACAATAATTTCGGTGAATTTAGATGGCTAGACTTTGACGATTTCGATAGTGAACTGCTAGAATTCCAAGCCAGTTTGATTTGGTGCAAAAAGTTTGCCGATTTGAGAATATAATGGTTGAAAATCAATTAAGAGAAAATGATAATAACATTTAACATGGACGATAAAGTTCTAAAGTTGCGGCAAAGTCTTCCACATCAGTTTTCATCATTAAAAAAGCTAACAATTGCTGTATTAACAGTATTTCCTTCAACTTACTTTTGCGAAATCTTATTTTACCAAATGAGATTTTATTAAACAGTGTAATTTTTACCAAAACCAGAAAGCTATACTGATAATTCCAAGGCTTGTGTTGCTTTAAAAGTAACAAATTACATACCAAAAATAAGCGTTTTGACCGTTTAGCGTCGCAATTTATACAAAAAAGATCTCATACTGGACAACAGTAAAAAAAATATTGTGTTCCTTACTAATATTTAAGTAAACTTTTATTTATTGTTTAATTTTTAATAGGAGTATTTTTTATTTTTTGTTTTTCAATTCTTATTATGTTTTGTTTAATTTAATTTTTGATATTGAAGAATATATCTGATTTTTTATTCTTTTGAGTAAATAATAAATATATATATATATATATATAAAGAAAATTATATTTCTTTATCTTATCTTCCCGTGCTGTTTCTACGGAAACAGCACAAACGTCAATTTAATTATTAATAATATACCTAACAAATAAGTGTAAATAATAATTATGAAATAGACTTTAATTGTCGTTTCTCTAATTTTTAGGTAGGTTTAAGAAACTATTATATGATATTTATTTTATTTATATTTTAATAAAAACTCTAATTTTTAGAACAACCTTTGGAGTCTATATTTACACTAATTTATAATATACCGACAAACATTATAAAACGACAATTTCGTTTATATTCTTTTAATAAGAAATGGAAAAATTAAAATGCCAATTCATCGTATGCGCAGCGGATGATGGAAAAACAAATATACTATCCATAACTGAAATCACAACTGCAGATGGTATAAGGTATAAAGTTCCCAAAGACATTCAAAAAGCAGAATTACATCCAACGATAACAGCGACATCGGTGTATGCGAATATAAAAAAAACATTAATGAAGAGACACCAAAAAAGAAATGTAACTATTAATGTTACTGAAGACATGAAAAACGCATACTGGGACGAAGATGGCAATTTCTTAATAGGAGGTCAATACCCTGAAGAAATAAGTGATCACCTTAACGAACCGACAATGGCGGAAAATTCAATCGCAGACCAAGTGGCTAAAGCAATTGAAAGGATGATGCAAAATCAAAAGAGCAAAGAGAGGCCTAACTTGAGAAAACTGTCAGAAAAATTCGTCTTGGAAAAGTTTAATGGAACAAGTAACGCTATAGAATGGCTGAAAACTTTTGAAAAGGAATGTGCAAGATTGGATATTGAGAAAGATGAAGAAAAGATTGAAATTATGAAAGTTTTTCTGGAAAAATCATGTTTAGATTGGTATAGTGCAATGATGATAAAACTCACGTTACAATCTGATTGGGAAATCTGGAAAGATAACTTCCAAGTGACTTACGCAAATAAAGGATGGATTAATAGCAGGTATGCACTGTCCTTCAAATATCAAGCTGGATCCTTTTTAGAGTATGCAATAAAAAAAGAAAAATTGCTGCTGGAAGCCAGAAACACAACAGATCAAGGTATGTTAATTGATATAATTACAGCAGGTTTACCAAACTATATAGCTGAAAAAATTAATAGAGATGATTTATTAGAAACAAAAGACCTATTCAATAATCTTGGAAAATTAGAACACCGGATAGTAAAAAAATATCCAGGAAATGAGAAAATTGTAAAAACTGATTATAAAACCAAATTTGAAGCAAAAACCCCATGTAGTATTTGCAAAAATTTAAAAAATAAAAACTTATACCATTCAGATTCCAGTTGTTGGTTTAAGAATACCAATAATTCAATTATTGAAGCTGAATTAAAAGACAGGAATTCAAAAAACTAACAACCACACCATTAATAAAAATCAAACTGCTATTAGAAAATAAATTAGAAATATTTGCGATTTACGATTCAGGATCTAACGTTTCTCTGATAAATTCAAAGTTACTAAAAATAAAAAATAAAGAAATTAATATCGCAAATAATACTAAGCTAATTACAATTAATGGTGTTAAGAAAACAAGCGGTTTGACAACCTTAAAAATAAAAATATTTAAAATAGAAAAAAAAGTAGATGTCTATATTGTGGATAAAGATAATTTTCCCTATGACTTTTTAATTGGATTAGATATGATAAAAAAATTCAAATTAAATCAAGACGAAAATTTAAAAATTACACAAATAGATGGTACATTGTTAGAAGATGGCTTTTTATCAAACCACACAGTAAATTTCAATGAGCATGTAGAAGAAAATGATTTTCATATTAAAATGAATAATCTAAATCACAAACAGCAATTAGAAATAGAAAAACTGGTGGAAAAATACAAAATGATCTTTGCAAAAGACAAGTATGATATAGGTACTGTTAAAGAATATGAAGCAAGGATTGATCTTATAACAGAACAATACTGCAGTAAAAGAGCATATAGATGTACTATACAAGACAAAATAGAAATTGAAGAACAAATCTCAAAATTACTAAATAAAAAGCTAATAGAGGAATCCTATAGCCCTTTCGCAGCGCCAGTCACCTTGGTTTTCAAAAAAGAAGAAGGAAAAAAATCCAGATTATGTATTGACTTTAGGGAGTTAAACAAAATTGTTGTTCCTCAGGCTCAACCATTTCCATTGATCGAAGACTTGCTGATAAAAACAAGAAATTGTAATTTTTTTACAACACTAGACATAAACTCGGCATTTTGGTCTATTCCTCTGCGTCTTGAGGATAGAAAGATAACCGGATTTGTAACTCAAGAAGGGCATTACCAATGGACGTGTCTCCCATTTGGACTGAAAACATCACCAGCAATATTTCAGAGAATATTAAGCAACATATTAAGAAAAAATAAACTCACGGAATTCGCGGTAAACTACATAGATGACATAATGATATTTTCAAAATCATTTGATGAGCACATTGATCATCTATCGCAATTGTTAGAAGCTATAAAAAAAGAAGGTTTTCGGTTAAAGTTCAGAAAATGTTCCTTTGCATCGAACAAAGTAAAATATCTGGGTCATATAATTGAAAATAATTCAATTAAACCATTAAAAGATAATCTAATTTCAATACAGAATTTTGCTACACCAGAAACACAGAAGAATATAAGACAATTTTTAGGAAAAATAAATTTTTACCACGAATACATACCTAGAAGTGCAATGATACTAGAACCACTACATAACCTTCTAAAAAAAAACCAAAAATTTATCTGGTCTGAGGATTGTCAAAAATCATTTGAAAAAATTAAAAATATGTTATGCTCACAGCCAATACTAGAAATATATGATAAAGATCTGCCAGTAAATATATATACAGACGCTTCAATTAAAGGAGTAGGAGCCATCTTAAAACAAATCCAACCTAATGGAAAAGAAAAACCGGTAGCCTATTTTTCAAAAAAACTAAATGAAACCCAAAAAAAGAAAAAGGCAATATATTTGGAATGCCTAGCAATCAAAGAAGCGATAAGATATTGGCAATATTGGTTAATTGGAAGACCATTCACGGTTTATAGTGATCATAAACCACTTGAAAATATGAACCTAAAATCTAGAACCGATGAAGAATTAGGGGACTTAACATACTACCTGTCACAATATGACTTCAAGATAAAATACGCTCCAGGAAAAGAAAACTTAGAAGTAGATTGCCTGAGCAGAAATCCTGTACTAGAAGCAATTGATAACGAAGAAGAACGATTAAAGATTGTAAATGTTATCAAACTAGATGATATTTTGGCAGACCAAAACGAAAATGAAGAAGTGCAAAACAAAAAGAATAACTTGACGAGAAGACACAATATTTATTTCAAAAAAATAAGAAAAAAGGAAAAAATAATTTTAAGTGAAAATTTTAGTATAACACTAATTAAAAAGATACACGAAGATTTATGTCATATCGGTGTTAATCAAATGCAAAAGACTATCAGCACAATATATACAGCAAAAAACTTAACGCTTAACATAAAAAAAGTATGTAAGAACTGTGAGATTTGCTTAAAAAACAAGTCCAGATATCAAGAAAAATTCGGTCTTATGTCGCATTTAGGTCCAGCCACAAAGCCTTTCGAGATAATTTCGATAGATACAATCGGAGGTTTTGGAAATTCAAGATCAACAAAGAAATACCTACATCTTTTAGTAGACCATCTTACAAGATACGCATTTATTCTAACATCAAAGACTCAAAATTCAAATGATTTTATTAAATTAGTAAGTAAAGTAGCAGAAACAGAAAACATTGGAATGCTGCTTACAGATCAATACGCGGGAATAAACTCATCAGAATTCAAAGAATACTTGAATAGAAAAGCCATAACAATGATCTTCACAGCAGTAAATTCACCATTCTCTAATGGATTAAACGAGAGACTAAATCAAACGCTAGTCAACAAAATAAGATGCAAAATAAATGACAACATTAAGAAAAAGGCTTGGACAACAATTGCGCAAGAGTGCGTCAACAAATACAATGAGACTATACACTCAGTCACTGGTTTCACTCCAAGATACTTACTGTATGGAATAGATACAACAATAGTGCCAAGTGAATTAAAACATGAAATATCTGAAGATAACTGGATGAAAGACAGAAAAACAGCACTGAATAATACGATCAAGTCACACAATTACAATAAAAAAATATTTGACAAAAATAGAAAACACTTTGAATTCGACGTAGGAAGCTGGGTATACGTGGAAAATAATAATAAGCCCAACAGAAAAAAATTGGATGAACTAAAAATTGGACCGTACAAAATCATTGAAAAAATATCCAACTCAGTGTATAAAGTAAATACAGGCCATAAAAAAATCGAGTCCAATTTGTTCCATATAACAAAACTCATTCCAGTGATCACAGAAAAACAAGACTAAACAGGACGCCCATAATTATAAAGAAAATTTTATGATTAATTTTCTTCCTAAACGGGGGAGATATAAAGAAAATTATATTTCTTTATCTTATCTTCCCGTGCTGTTTCTACGGAAACAGCACAAACGTCAATTTAATTATTAATAATATACCTAACAAATAAGTGTAAATAATAATTATGAAATAGACTTTAATTGTCGTTTCTCTAATTTTTAGGTAGGTTTAAGAAACTATTATATGATATTTATTTTATTTATATTTTAATAAAAACTCTAATTTTTAGAACAACCTTTGGAGTCTATATTTACACCAATTATATTATACCGACAAACATTATATATATATATAAGTTTTTTTAATATAAATTTATATTTAAATATAAACAGAAACAAAGTATTTAAATGAAATAAATAAAAATTAATATAAAAACGAATAAGTACATATTCATTTCTTTCATTTCCATACTATTTTATTTAATGGAATAGATTCGGCACGCCGAAATAATAGTTTTTAGGAAAATCATCTTTTTTGGCACGATACCTAAAAATTAATTGCGACCACTTATATAGAGGGTACTAGAGGTACCTCTACCCTCCATAGTTTATATACCGAGCATACGCACTTTCTAATATTGAGGGTCCCATCACAGGCGACTGCGATAAAAAAAAATATAAAAACCAAATCAAATCCGATCACACCAAAACACATGTGGCCGAAAATTGTATTTTCTACGCAACAAATAATAAAATGTATAGGTAATACTTTAACAGTATGATAGATAATAATGTATTAAGTATATACCTCTTCTTTTATCTCATTCCAATCGGTGTCTCCAGAGAGTTGCGAAGACTTACGACGCGCACCCATGCTGACTTGAATTTGAAAAAAAATATAATTTAGAAAAATAGAACAAAATAGTCATCGAAATATCAAACATCTAATGAAAACAATATTGGATCCATCCATAAATTACGTAACTCACTGTACAAGAGGGGGAGGAGAGAGTATCCTATCATGTTATCTCTCACAAAAAATATTGGAACTCTTTAAGCTAGATACTATATAAGTCCTTATCTACACTATTGTGTAGATTCAGATGTTGAATGTGGGTCCAACGTTGGCCGCTGTAGTTATCTATATTAGTACACCAGATTTAAAGGATCGTTTAGTTTCAGCCTTGCAAGTCGTTTCGCCCGCCGTTAAAATTTTTCTTACTGTGTACTTAGTTAGGGTGCACTCTTAGTCTTTCCTTGTATGCTTTACTTGTTTTCGCCGCTACTTGACTGACGGTTTCAGTGTTAGTGTCCCTCAGTAGAATGGTATTCCGTACATAGTTGGGTGCGCCAATCATTGCTCTGATTATTTTTGTTTGACAACGATCAATAATTTGTAGGTTTGAGTTTTTGGAAGAACCCTATAGTTGCACTCCATATGTCCAAATAGGTTTTATAATCGCATTTTACAGTATTAGTTTTGTATCCAGTTTAAGTTTGGACTTATTACTTAAGAGCCAATGTAACTTTTTATAGGTTATATTAATTTGATCTTTTCTCTTTGATATGTGTCTACGCCAAGTAAACCTTCGATCAACGTAGAGACCCAGGTATCTTGCAGAATCACTTTGTGGAATTACCTTGTTATGTTTCCTGATAGCTGGGCATGTGATTTTTCTGAGGGTGTAATTTACTTGGATAGATTTTTCATAATTTAATGTAATTCCCTATTTGTTGCACCAATCAACTATTACCTCCATATGGTCCTGGAGTCGACGATGTACGACCTGTGTATCTTTGCTGGTACAACGTAAAGCTATATCGTCTGCGAACGTTGTCGTTGTAATTTTAACAAATTGGCCTATTTTAAAAGTGCCGTAACTCAATGATCCATTTACGTGCAGAGCTCCAGTTGGGCTTAATGTTTAATAAATTGGATGTTCTTAAAAAACGTGCAGAATAGCTTTCGAAGAAAAATGCATAGATTAGGAGATACCGATCAGAACCTGAAACAAGTTTAAAATTTTCATGGTTTTTCCGCTATAAAAATTTTTACACAACTTTTTGAGAGTTGCAAACTTGAATTGCAACCTTTTTGATCAACTTTTTTGAATCAAGATTGAATTAAAATGGAATATAATTTTTTTTTTGCTATGTGGGTTCTATTAATCAATTAGTCTTATTTAATTATGTCCAGTGAAGCGGGCGGGTATCAGTTAGTACGATATATACAGATAATATACCCGCCCACTTCGCTGGACATAGCTTAATTAAACTTATTGATTAATATAACCAGTTATGGGTCATTCTCAGATAAGACGTAAATCGCTTATTGATAAAACGCGGCACGACAAAAATTTTGAGATTTTAATCAAACTTTATAATGGTTCGATCAAAACAGTCATTCTAAACGTGCCTGCAAGACGGTCAGTCAATTTATTAACTTTATCCCATTTTATAGGATGCCAGGGGAGATACTCAATCCAAGGGAAAAACTTGATGTACATATTAGGATTTTAACATTATTTTATGAAAGAAAACAACTTTTCATTGAACTATTAACTTTATTCAGTCATTTATAACAATAACTAACTTTTAAACGGTAAAAAAAATTATAGTTTGAAGTTTTTATACCTCCCCTGAATATCGTGTCATTCCCCTGGCCCTTAAAAGACAGGGGAGATACTTTTTAGTAACAAAAATAAAAATAATGACAAATATATTTATTGTACGTAATTAACCAAGAAAAGTTAGAAACTATACACAACGAGAAATAAATATACGAATGTATTAAATTTTTTAGATGATTATTGTTAGAAAAAATCCTACCAGGGGAGAGACTAAATTCACTCGTTCTCAACTCTATCCACATAGTGTCAGTAACGAAATAAATGGCAAAATGACTGCGCGCCTAGTTTGAGTGACGCTGATTACAAACTACATATATACCCTATATACCCAACGATGCTCGTTAAAAGTCCTTAATTCCCGCGAGTCAGTAAACAAATGCCAATTTTACAGGAAAATAAGCATTCCAGGGGACGAGACGCAAAATACGGAGGACAAACGTAAAAGTAACTTTTTTTAAAGCAAAAAAAAAATATAACGCAATTTTACTTCGTTGATAACGATAATTTATTTAAATTATTTTATTGAAATGTATAATTTATTTGATTTCCAAGTACTTAAAATTACTACTAAATAAACGGAATCGGCCCGGAGACAAGCCAGGGGAGAGATGTTTTCCAACTTTGAGGTGAAATTGTGACTAAATTAAATAAAATTAAGAAATAAATTTGAGTGACCACTTTTATGAGCACGAGTTTTAAGAGATAATGACATTTTTTTTGAAAATTTTTTTTAAAAAAGGTGATTTTTTGTTATGGTCGTCGAATTTACGGCGTAACTGAGAATGACCCTTATAGCAAATTAAGTATATAAGTAAGTTTAGCTATGTTGCCATAGAGAGTTATTTCTCAGGTAACGTAAATTTTCTAGAGTGATAGATATCTTCGTATTTTTACCTGCATAGAAATCTCACTATTTGTAGTTCAGTATTCTTTCAATGAATTATTACTCGTAATTTACGTTTAACATACCTACTTTGAACTCCCTATGGCCTATAATTTGATAGGTATATAAGTTTTTTTTTTTGTTTTGTTCCAATTCATCCTTAGGTAACTCTGTGTATTTTCTCCTTTATGAAACGAACTCCTAAGGGCTTCAACTCTCTAAACTAAACTCCTCCTAATCGGGATCACTTACGTCGAACTGTATGCCTTGGTTATTTATTCTTACGGGTGTAATTTTAAAACTTCGATATTTTTTGTTAAGAGTGATATCATATTCACTGCAGAGAATTTCCTGATTGCTCCAATTTTGTATGATATGAACGAATTGATATTTAGTTTTGAAATTTTTAAAGAATATTCTGAAATAATTTTGTAAAAGATTTATGGAAGAAAAAAAATAAATATTTTGAAATCTCTACACCTATTTCCTTCCTTAACTAAAAAAAAATATTTTCAATCATTATATGATGCACTTTCTTTAAATGAACCTTGAAGAAAAAATTAGTCAAGAAATTATTTTCCAAACATTCGCAAATGCAAATCATTATCTGCTGTAGTTAGCTTAGTAACTAAAGTTTTTGAGGCAGTTACAAGTGAAGTGTACCCTTAGGTATGTAAAAATTGTTACGATTTATGGTCGAATTTCGACCACTTTTGACCACAATTGCGACCTCTAGTTTTATTTATTTCAACTCGGTTTTAAATCAATTTTGATTCAAAAAAGTTAAACAAAAGGATTATTAATTATTAATTTTTAACAAAACAAAAACGATGTTACCGATAGATTAAATATACAAACGTTATACATACCTTCTTAAAAATAACTTTGCTTCCGTGGAAAGTTACTAAGAAAAATTAAATCTAATGACCGTTTACCAACCAATAAAATAAAGGGTTTTAAAATTATGAGCTTCTATATCTATAGTTAGTAGATAAACGATGTGAAAACTATTTAGTAGGTATTTATCTCAATTTTTAATCAATTGACTACGAATGTGCTCTTTTCGCTTGCAAATAAAATAACGAAAAATAAAATGTAATAACTCCAAAACATACAAAAAGAAGAACGGTACAAGTAAAAGGAAGAAATCCCGCACCTCCACAGGCCTCTTCGGAAGCATCGACTCGATTCATGTTAACAATTAGTTTTCAACAGGTCCTGACGGCACTTTTCGAACCAAACACGACGAGGTCTTGACGCGATATGTTTTATAACTACACGAGGACGAGTCAACTCACAACTCACAACTGTACAATGTACTATGTACTATGTACAAAAGCTTGAAACATTTAATTGAAAACCGAATGCGCATCTGCGGTTATCTATGTACCTATGGTTCGGACAAAATACAGACTGTTGCAATGCTATTTACATTTTAATAAAACATTTTTTACAATATATTTAGTTGCACTATTATTTTTGTTAGATAGGTATAGGACTTCTCATGAAACACAATTATTCTAATAATTCTAGTTGTAGGACGAAAAAACGTATTCACGCTTAAAGAAGCACTAACGAATTATTCGTTATAGAAAGTCACCAATCGGATACTTCAGGGGGAGGGACTAGTTTGACATTTGAATGAGGGAAATAGCTGTAAGACGGCGTTTTAATGTTTTAAACAAATTTAACCCTCACAAATTTATTAAAATATTTTATCATGTAACTGTTATATTCTATCGTGTAGGTGTACCTAAAGAATAAAATTCTATAAAATCTATTATCCAGTTCATTTTTTACACGATTTTCCCGACATTTTCAGAGCCATATCTTAGGTACATTTTCTAAATTATACATTCTTAATTTAAAGGACCATAGATACATTCTGAATTTTCAGAATAAATTATAATTAAAAGCTTTTTAGAACTTTTTTCTGAATTTTCAGCAAAAATTTTTAACAGTTATTAAAATATTTTTATATTTAATTTTATATTTTTTGAGAGTGGTTTTTTACATCAACCCTTAAAGTGAAACCTATTTTTAAAAATGCCATTAATGCATTTATTATCCATCTTTCATTTAAAAAAGTAGCTTTAAGAAAATTCGTTGTTGCTCACCGCCAAAATGAGGTCATCCAGGGACAGTTTTGTAATAGACAGCCATGAGCGCATTTCGTAAATGTATTGATTGCTTTATGACTTGTTATAAATATACCATAAAATGATTTTCGTTAAGAAAAGAAGTCACGAGATAGAAAGAAATTTTAGAAGTTTTTTAATATGGAACTAAAAAAGTTATCAGGATGTTAAAAATACGTTCTAATGTGATTGTGGTAATAGAAGTAGAATAGGTGGCTCTTTTGTACCTATGCTGCAGTAGTTATATAGGAGTACTATTTATTACATGGTTTTTATGAAAATCAAAACGTAAAAAACGTAAGCCAGCAGAAATAATGTATTAATTGCGATCGAATTCCAACAATATAGGTATAGAAGAAGAATCCGGTAGCGACGTTAGCAAAGGTTATATTCAAATAATGCATCTTAGAACAAATTTGATTTTTATTAAAAACGTTATTGTGACCCAAACTTAAAAGATAGGCATAGGCTACCGTGGACTTTTTTTAGAATTTTTTAAGAGGAATAATTTTGCTTAATATAAATTTATCATTTAACAATGCTAGCCTGAATTTAAGCTGGCATTGTCCTAATTTTTATCGATATTAGCATCATAATCCTAGCTACTTTTTTAAAATTTGATTGCGCTATCTCGACAATGACAGCCTAATGGGCGTTATATATTGTCCTCATTTTCAATGGATGTTAAATTTGGAACTTAATCCAGAAATAACTGATGTCGTGGAACTTATACGGGTCGTCGGGGATCAGGCTGCCTGGTTTGATTCTCAAGGGGCTAGGGGGCGGAGAAATCATCGCGTGGGCCGTCCAGTAAATGACCTATTTTCCACGGTTAGTCCACTTGCTCCAGAGATTCGATCAACTTGTGCTCGACGACGCCGGAGGCGGAGTAACCGGATATGACGTATGTGTTATCACTAACAATAAGTGAATATTTTACGCAATTTGTAGGTATATACTTCATAAATAATAATTATTTATTGATTTTATGCTTCAATAGAATTGGAGTATCTACTATTGTTTTGTAAATTTCACATGTTCACTGTAGCGAGGTTTACTACAAATCCAACCTTACAACCTTTTTACATTTTTACTTTTTTTTTACTGCAATATTGTGAAGGAAGTATTGTAATCGGCTCGAGTTTTCAAATTCAAGCTTTCACCGTAAATGCATGTTTTGAGATCCCCTGAGTCCAAAAACGGGGTTTTTAGAATCATGCCTCTGTGTGTGTGTGTGTGTGTGTGTGTGTGAAAGCCATATCGTATCAAAAGCTTTATCAGAATTACACCAAACTTGGAATTTGGCCTCGATATTATACTAGTTGTGCCGCGAAACTTTTGATTGAAATCGGTTAACCGAAAGCTCCACTTTGATCTAGGAGTTTTTAAGATTTTCTTTTAGCTTACTATACCCAAATCGAAATTATAGACCTCTTTTCGACCCCAAAATCTGGGCTATGAGAGGTTCAAATAGATTGAAACATGACCATTTGCATTTGAATTTTAGACCTCTTTTGAACCTACAAATGGTATTTTTCGGACAAAATACCATGTTTAGGCTCAAAAGAGGTCTAAAGAAAAATTTTCAAATGGAACTTTCTTTCTCTCTCTTTTCTTCACTCTTTCTTTGTCACTCACTTTTATTGTTTTATTGGTAGGGTTTTTTTTAAAAAGAATAAAATTTTTATTTTAATATTTTGTTTTTTTATTCATTAAATATACAAGTTTCATTAATATAAGCGATAAATTTAAAAGTAATAAGAACATTACAAATATCAGTTTTTAATTCTTAATTTCCTTGTCCTCGTTTACCAGCTCCTTTATTGTCGCCATTGCCATCATTTTTTTCCAGGATTTCCTTTTATTAAAATCCACAATATACCCGACCATGTGCATTTCTTAAGAAATTATACTTAATTGTTTAACATCTTCTGATTACTTTCAAGGTAATAAATTAAAGCAAATTTTATCACACTTTTTCTTTTAAACTCGGTTTTTTCACTTTTAAATTTTTTACATTTAAACTTTTAGGCCTCTTGATATAGACAATATTGAAAAATAATCAAATAGTGAAATAAGTTTATTCAATTGTTGTATAATAACTCGTGTAGCACTCGAACGATTAACAAGTGACTGAGTAAAAATTAACAGGAGTGAACAGGATTAAGGATCAAACCAGTAATGGATACAAGAATACACAATATTATACTAAGCATCTAAGTATAGGAAAGAGAGAGGTCAAAAATTTGGGTTATTGGAAAATAATATTTGCAATAGGTATTGTAAAAAAATGGAAATTTACAACCATATTTTATGTTTTATGATCATAAATCTTTTTTTAGGACGAGACGATATGTTCACAAAATATAATAAAAATTTCATGTAGGTTAAAATGAAGACGATGGAATATCGTTTAGGTTTAAAAGGTTCATTTTATTCTTTGTAGGTTCAAAAGAGGGTAAAAGATCCATTTTAGGGCCAAAAGAGGTCTAAAATTTCGATTTGGGTAGTTCTTAGACTCATGAATGGCTACAACTTTTGTTTGAAACTTTTTCCTGGGACAATTCGAATAAGGACGGTTCTGCGGTGAAGGTTGGGAATTCGTATTCATACATAGAGGCTGTTGATATGCATATATTTCTGTTTATATGTATTTGTATAGTTATAAAGTATTTATAGTTCTTTTCACCAACAGCGAGTTTCATAAATTAAAGTAAAAGAAAGTAAGTACTTTGCCATCTCGCAAAAGATATTTGTATTTAGTGGTATTTATTTGTAACTGTAGATATTCTACAGTTTGTCATTTGATAACGAATAGCAACGATTCATTCATAAAATTCTCAGCCACTTGTTGAACGTAGAATAAGTTTGTGCTCAATTCGAATACCTACTGTACTCGCTGAAATCGAAATAGTGAATTTCGACTATCAAATAGTGACTATTCACTATTTAGTAGTGAAAAGTATACCACTATTTGAATTTATTGGTATACTCTACACTGCAGAAATAGTGAATAGTCACTATAGTCACTATTTTGATTTAAGAGAGTAGATATACAGTAGTACATAGGTAGTCTATACCTATATCTATATAGTAAGTATAATATATAGATACATTGTACACCTTTGTGTACATGCCATAGCTTTTCAGAAAGGCATAGCTGCAGAGAGTAGGTAAATCAGTTGATCAGTAAGTACGTGTGTTATCGGTTATAATTTATGAGAATAGGCATGATGCCTGTAATTAAAAATCACTGAAATAATGTTTTTTATTTAATGAAACTTCAATTATGGAATACAAACCACGCATTTTTTTTCTCTAATTAAAAGCGAGATTGATTATTAAGTATCTTGATAAAATAAAATTGCAAAATTTGAAAATTCTCCATGTTTTGTTGAACCTGAATCAGAGCGAACTACGTCACGTTATAACGATAGATGAACGGGTTAACGTCTTTTTACTTTCTTTTACTACTATATATAGATAGTAAAGCAAGTATTGTAATCGGGTCATCTTTCCATCATCTATAAATACCTATAGATTAGCTGCTTATGTGTGTCGCACATATAAATAGTACACAGTATTGTAGTTTGACTTAATGGCCTTAATCAGGATGAAGGCTTGAATGGTAATGAGATCTTGATAATTAAATTATTGCACTGTCCTATGAAACGAATAAAATTCAATTTGATGCATTTGCATGCATCTAGCTATACACAAAATATGCTTATATGTGTTTTAATTGACTTATTCTGGTTGTTGGTAAATTCGTTATCAACAACCAGTCTCTTGATAGTGACAAAACGCATTTCGCGAAAATTAAGTAACATTTTTTTTACATTTTGCTTTTTACAAATGGTTATTCGAAGTATTTACTCCAGTATATACCTATGTATGAAACCAAATCGTTGACACATAATATATAAAACATCACAATAGACCAGCAGTCAGCAACCTTTTTTTAAATGCGTTTAATAAAATACGTTTCTGAGCATTATTGAGTATCTAGTTATTAAAAATTCGTCATAATGCCTATTGTGAGATTGAAAACTAATAAGTTGTACATCAAATATCATTAATAAGATTCTGCTTTCTCTTACCTATATATACATCTCGAAATAAGCAAGTGAGAAACACCTTTTTTATATAGGTACCTACTAAGCAGCACTATTATATGAAAGACCTGGATAAGTGATAAACTTTTAAGTGAATAAAACATTCCAGTCCCTTTAAGCTCGCTTATCGCTATTATTAATTATCTATATTATTTATTTATAGGTAAAGTAATGCTTATTCACTGAAAGACTCTTTTAAAATGAAAATACCACTGACCCAAGGGTCTATTTAATATTCACATATTATAGTTGATTTTGACCCGCAGCAAAAAAAAATTGCCGACTCCTGGTCTATTGTGATGTTTTATAGTATGATATTTTAGGTTTGTTCCATACGTTAATTCAAACACGTCCACGTAAGACAAAGAGCAAGGTACATTGACCAAGAGACAAGAGCGAGTGTATGTACGTACCTTGGCATGACTATGACTTATATTGCCACTGATTTGGAGGTGTTTAAACACTATATAACCGGTTTGTCAACTAGTCGGGACTTGCCGCTTTATGTTCTTCTCTCACTTTTGTCTCTTGGTCAATGTGCATTGCTCTTTGTCATTTGTGGATGTGTTTGAACATCATCAAATGGACAAGTGGAACAAACCTATTATGTTTCAACGATTTGTATACTGAATATATGTATACTGGAGTAAGTACTCCGAATAACCATTTGTTAAAATCAAAATGTAATTAAATTTTCGCAAAATGCGTTTTGTCACTCAAGAGACTGGTTGTTGATAACGAATTTACCAACAACCAGAATAAGTCAATTAAAACACAAATAAGCATATATTGTGTATAGCTAGATGCATGCAAATGCAACAAATTGCATCCTGATTAAGGGCATTAGGTCAAAGTACAATACTGTGTATTATTTATATATGTGCGACACACATAAGCAGCTAATCTATAGGTATCTATAGATGATGGTAAAATGACCCGATTACAATACTTGCTTTACTATCTATAGATAGTGAAGTTATATATTTCCCTTATATTTTCCCCTTTGTCAATAATCTTTTTAAATATATCTACGAAACAATTTTATTAATTCTTCAAAACATTAAATTACAATTCTAAAATACTTTCCGACAAGAAAATATGTACAATATGATATGTAATTGTAATGAATGAGAGTTAAATTCGTAAATCTACATAATCGGCAAATATCACGCTGAAGCGAAACATTGAATAGGGTACATGACAATTTTTTTAAACCTGGTTATTATTGTTCGTATGCACCCACAACAACCCAAAAATGCAATATTTTTGTAAAAATGAAGTTAATTTGCTACAATTTTCCATTTTCCTATTTACAATTTTATGTTCGCGCCAAAACGCCGATAAATGACATGGCGGCTTCTGTGACGTCAGTGCGCGGTAAATATAGGTTGCTTTCCATTTATTAACACAGAGCGACTCTGCGTTACATTGCGAAACACCGCAAAATGAAACAGAGTTATCTCAAAATAATACTAGAGCGACTAGAACAAATACTAGACTGCATTTTTGGTTTTTTAATACCAACCTGAAGAATCTGAATAATTAATAAGCATAGGGAATCATAGGCAGGGAAGAGATTTCTTCTCTTTGTGTTGGTAATCCTGGGCAAAACACGGTCAAACACGGCTTTTTCGAGTGTCGCGCAGTGTTCAGCCGTGTTCGACATTCTACTAAATGGAACGCTGTGTATCGAACGCTGCGTTACACAGAGGTCGTTTTTGTGTAAATGGAAAGCAACCATAGCCACACGCTCTCTGTCATATGTCACAACAAAGCGACAAGTTTGATAAGTTGGGTAGCTTTTATTGACTTTTCTCGTAAAAAAATGGATTCAAAATTTTATAAGTGGTGTATGGTGCCTCAATGAGAGAGTACTTCAATTAAACCACCTAAGAAGTTGTTCATATACGTCCCAAAAGATAAAAAAATGAGAAAAAAGTGGTTACAACTCGCAAGTAGGGACCCTGGAGCCGTATCTACGAAATCTTCTTGTTATTTTTGTGAAGATCACTTTGATGTAAGTTTTTATGTCGTTTCTTACATTTTTAAGTTATTTAAGACATGTTTAGTTCATTTCATTTTAAGTCATCATTGGTTAAACATTTATGTTAGTACATTGAAAAATAACGTATATTTTAAGGTTAGTTTAAAGTATTTGCATTGGAAGTTTTTATTTGTGTATTTTACTATATTAAACACACTTTATTTTCACAGTTACCAAATGATATGGAAAATTATATGGAATATCACATAACAGGGTCGGTATCAAAAGTGATCACGAAAGAAGGGTGCATTCCAACAAAATTTGAAAGCCAACCAGACAGACGAAAACGAACACTACAGAACGATCATATATTATTAAAAAGCGTAGACTGACGGTAATCGATGAAAGTTTATAGGAATTAGATAAATTAACGACGGAACACATTGAACAAGATATAGTAAATGAAAATTTACCAAGTGGAAGTTCAGGTACATATATGTTTAATGCTAATGTGACAATAATTTAAAGAAAAATAGGTAGTGTCAAATTCACAGGAGACAAACAAAACAGCTGATAAATCTGTACAAAAATACATGACATACAAATTTAGAAGTAAATTTGGGATTTGGAGAAAAAGTCACCGATACTTGTTTAGTTGAATCGTATGATTTTTTAAAAGTTTTAAGAGGTATGTGAGTGTTAGCAGACAGCGGTTTAAACATGTGGAACAATATTTACATACAGCTGGAATTCAATTAATTCAACCACCAAGTGTCCCAACTGGAGGAAAGCTTACGAAGACCGAAGCAAAAGCAGCAAAACAAATCGCTAGCCTCAAGATCCATATTGAAAGAGTATGGCGTATAAGAGAATTTTTTTCGTTATGCTTGTATAAACAGCAATTTAATTAGTGTTATTGATGATACTTTTGTAATAGCATGTGGTTTAATTAATATGCAGGATAATACTCTTAAATAAAACAATAAAATTGTATTTTTATTTTATTTATTAACCCTCTATACTTTTGTATAACAAAGGATAAATATTAACCTTCCAAAATTCAACTAAAGTTGAAATTAAATTTTTGACCCCTCTGGTTTTGACGGTAAGCTAGGACAACCTTTAGATAAATCTTTCGTTGTTATGCACTTTAAACTTGTACCAATATTGGCTAGCTTAGATTTCTCCCAGTAGCATTCCACACCATTACCCTCACGCTTCAGTTGCACGTAATTAACAGAATCATCACCATATGACGGTCGTGAAGATCTAAAATTAGAATAATAGAAATTATAAAGACAACGTTTCAACAATTTCCCAGCTATTCAATATTGAGAGGTTAGATTTCAGTATGTTTGGAATTTTAAAAACTTTTTCATAAAATGTTAACTTTCTTTTTACAAAGCAAAACTTTTAAATAAAATAACAAACGAGTGCACCCCGAATGCCATTTTTGAGTAAAAAATGCTATGTACTTACTTGGAAGTTTTAACATTCCGAAATTCTGCCGAGCAGAAATCGCTGTTGGGTCCGAGAAATATTCCCATCATCAAAACATCAATTTTGGGAATGTTTGAACTACTTGCTTTTATAAAACCAGGCTCCATTTTTTTGGTAATAATATTAATAATAATATGAATATTAGAAGTAATAATATTAATTTCAACGAATCTTACTGAACACAAAATAGAGACGCGAATAACTGATGGTTTGTAGCTGTCAGTGGGTTCGGTCGTTTCAATTGACAGAGCCGACAGAGCTCTGACGTTACGAGCTCTGATTTGCGTTTAGTATCACGTGACAAATGTTTGAATTTTAAAACATTTATTTTATTAATTTAAATAATAAAACTTTCAATATTACTTCAATAAGCGTGATTTTCTTAATCCTTACACAAAAATCTACCATCTAAATAACACATTTTGTTAATTCTTTCTTACTGTCATGTACCCTATTCAACGTGATTTATTGCGTCACAAAAAGCGACGCATCAAAGTTATTAAATAGATCCAAAAACAAAAATATAACTCAGATCGAACTTGGTAATCGTTAATGGTTCAAAACTAGACGATATTACTCAACAATGGTCTCAAACCTTATAGTTAACATTCTAAATCTTCCTCTAGCTCCGTTAATAGAAGGGGTAGCGGTCTAATATCGAGTATACTTATTACTACCAGAGCAGGGGTTCCCAACCTGTGGTACGCGTACCGGTACGCGCAGCATTCTGTTTTTCCAAAATTTTTGCCAAAAAATGGATCTTCAGTAAATTGAGCGTTAAGGATTTTTTTTGTTCGACAAAGTTTTTGAGAAAAAAATGTGCGAAATATTTATACTGGTACGCGACCATATTGTCTATTACATACCGGTACAACATATTCAAAAGGTTGGGAACCTCTGACCTAGAGGTATATGTGGAGGAGAACAAAATAAACGTCAGACTAAAAAAAAAGGGTGGGCCTGCTGAGATAGACTTACTCGGCTAAACCCTTTACAAAACAATAGTAGATTCTCCAACTCTATTGAAGCATAAAATCAATAAATAATTATTATTTATAATGTATATACAATTTGCGTAAAATATTCACTTACTGTTAGTGATAACACATACGTCATATTCAGTTACTCCGCCTCCGGCGTCGTCGAGCACAAGCTGATCGAATCTCTGGAGCAAGTGGACTAACCGTGGAAAATAGGTCATTTACTGGACGGCCCACGCGATGGTTTCTCCGCCCCCTGGCCCCTTGGGAATCAAACCAGGCCTGATCTCCAACGATCCATAAGTTCTATGACAGTTATATCTTGAATAAGCTCCAAATTTAACTTCCATTGAAAATGAGGACAATAGGTTACGTCCCTTAGGCTGCCATTTCAAGATAGCGCAATCAAATTTAAAAAAAATAGCTAGGATGTTTGGTTAAACGCGCTAATCTCAGGAACTACTGATTCAAACTGAAAAATTCTTTTAGTGTTGAACAGCCTAAATATCGAGGACAGCTTTAAGCCTACGACCATTAGAAGCAGAGCATCAATGGAAAATATTGCAAAAACCTGGAAATTTTTTCCTTTTGAAAGTTTTTGTTGTCTGCCCTGCGTAAACGGGTAAAGTTATTCAAAAATCATGCGAAGCAATATTATCCCTCTTAAAAAGTTCTAAAAACAAGTCCGCGGTGGAATATGTCTATATTTTAAGGTTGGGTCACAATAACGGTTTTAAATAAAATCAAATTTGTTCTAAGTTAATGCATTATTTGGATAGGTGTTTTTATAAACATGATATTAATCCTTATCCAAATAAATATATATAAATATTCACAATACCTCTTTCATTCATTGTACCATCATTTCTAGTAGAGATGCAACGAATAGTGATTTAGCCGAATACCGAATACCAATCCTATTTGATAGGCTAGAAAATACATTTGACTATAAATTACTAATAAATAATTACAATAACTAATTCAATATAGTTACCCCTATTATTTGATTCTACAGACTCTCTGTGTCTTCCAAATGTCAATTCTTCTTTTTGATAAAAAACATACTTCATCAATTAATTTAGACAAAATATACCAAATAGCCGTAACTTTTTTATTGTTAATTGAAATGTTAGATTCATATTGTGACGTGCTATAAAAATAGCTAAGCTAATTTCCGTGAAATAACACATACTTCTCAAACGTGGGGTAACTGCCAACCTTTAGAAGGTGCAACCAGGGGCGGATTTAGAAAGTATCTTGGTAGGAGGTCACTACCGGGATGTGTGGTGATATTTTTTTCAATGTAAGAAAAGCTAGGCGGGGGTCAAAACTCCCGTGAACCTACCCCCCCCCCCTAAATCCTCCACTAGGTGCAACTTATTAGCATTGTCGCTGTGAAAAGTCAAATTTAAAAACTCTCGAATCGACTATTGCAGCGGTCGGCAACCTGCGGCTCGCGAGCCCCAGGCGGCTTTTTTATCCAAAGTGTGGGGCCCTTCAGCCTGTTCAAATTTAATAAATGTTTAAAAAGAAAAGTTGGAAGCAGCACTTATTGTTAAAGGCGCAGTGGCTAGAGCAGTTTGCTATCTCCGCTACATGCGTCAGTAGTACTGTGATCGATCCCCGTCGAATCCCTGGGTATAAGATTTATAATCTAAGTTTTAAAATTTCTGTGCGTAGACAGTCGTGACATAACCTAAGATGTAAAAGCGATTTAAAACACCCAAAAAAAAAAGTTGGCAGTAGATCATAAATGAAAAGAAATTTAAAATTCTCAAAAGGAAGATCAAATAATATTTGAAATATGAATGGTCTTCCTAATGCCGCGCTCACACAAGTCAACTTTAGTTGATCGATTTTAGTTGAACGACAAAAGTTGAATGCGACTTGAATGAGTTTTGGTTCAGACGTTTCAGCTAAAATCGACCAAACCGTTTCAACTGTTAGAATGATTTTGGGAGAAGTGGTGAAGAATAGATAACCAATAACATCAACAGAGTGGAAAGCAAATTGACCGGCTTACTCAATCTGAAGGGTTCACCCATTTCGATACCTGACTCAACTCGAATATGACTAATCGCTTGAATGACAAAAGTATGAACGAGTCAAACTTTTGTTGATCCACTAAAAAGTTTATCAACTTAATTGAAACAGAGGTTCACACGAGGTTTTTCATTCAACTTTTGTTGATCAACTAAAATTGGTCAACTAAAGTTGACTCATGTGAGTTACAACCAACTTAAGAACTTTGGACTCTTGATAATTTTCGGATCTACATAGTGTTGTAAGAAAATATTTAGCAACATGAACAAAAGAAATTAAGATCCTCTCTCAACGATGTTAGTCTTGAAAGTTGTCTATAGCTATGAACCTCAAATTATGAACCGGATGTTAAACAAATCTGTGAATCAATAATAATCTACAGAGTTGTTTACACTATCATCCTTGTGGCTCTTGGTAAGATATTTTTCAATTATTTAAGGAAAAATGACTCTCTATTTAAAATAGGTTGCCGACCCCCAAGGGGTGCTCACTTTGAATTTAACGTCACTGGGACGATCGGGTTTTTGGATCGGGTATGATCTTTCTGACAAGTGACAGAAGCGGCCATTATGTGTCGTTGTTTCTTGTTGTTCTTATTGTTCTTATTGCGCCTCATAGTTGGAAATTTATTTATGAACATAATAAATAATAATAATAAACTTTATTTTTCTTTGTTAATTTACTTTAATTGAATAATGAAGATTTCGTCTAAAATCTATACCTCACTTAGCTATTTATTTTGAATTATAGCATACCTTATGTATCTAATAACCTTAGCCGACCCCTGGACTATTATAATGTTATAAAAAATTCTTATTAAAAGATTGCAAAATTATGGTGGCATAAATTTTAAACTATTGTGTATTGAAAACTCAAAAATTGTAGCAAAAGACTCAAAATTACACTTTTATAATTTAATAAATAATTCCGTAATGCAATCTTACTTGAGTGAAATTTTCTTTATCATTAATGTTGTTGAATTTTTGCTGGATGATGATGATATTATGACGTTTCCGCAGTAGGTACTTCCATAAACAATCAGCTAACCTTTTTGTATTTAGATGGGCATTGAACAGTCCCATTTTTAGATGAAGACTCAAAAACAGAAGCAATTGTTAACAAATTTGTAGGTATTCATCTATTTTTCCCGTTAACTAAAATGCAATTGATAATTCTAAAAGGATTTTTTAGGCGCTTGTTCGAAGCAATTAAAATTATCAACTATTTACAATATTTAGTTTAAAGGTATTACGTATTTGAAAATGAGAATCCTTGCATTTATTTTTTACATAATTGTTGAAAATTTCAGCGTTAACTGCATACCTAGAATATATGATGTTTAGATACTGTAATTCTAGATTTTGTCGATTCGGATTTGCTTTTTAACTCAAAATCAGAATTAACAAAATTCAGAACTGCAATATGATTAATTAATTTTTATCGCCAACGGGAAAATCTCAATTAATAAATGGAAAAATGGAAACTCTAGCAAATTTCTCACAGGATCGATGTAAATTTTCTCCAATAAAAATCCCTGTTAAATTTTGAAATATGATGCAGGCGCTGGTTCGAATCTATAATAAATATGGTAATAAAATGGTAAAAATGGTTATGGTTATTGCTTGAAAATGAGAATCTTTTTACTTACTTTTTAAATAATGTATGAATATTTAAGTGATGACCGCATTTAGGTGCCATTGATGTTTCAGATACTGAAATTCTACTCTTTGTCAATTTGACCACTCTTTTATTACTCAAAGTCTTAATTGACAAATAAGTACTATAGAACTACATTATCACCAAATACTGTTTTTGTACAAACGGGATGATTTGAACTCTTTAACTGAGAATAAACCAACTTACTTAACAGGTAAAAAGTACAACTTTTTACCAACGGAATTGAATTTTTGAAATATGTTCAAAACATGAGAAACTTGATTCTAACGTCGGTCGATTTTTTTGGCAAGAGTTGAGGAAATAATCAAAATATGTTCTGAACTATTTTTTTTTTCATATAAATTGCACAATCTGCATAAGGTTGCAATAAGTGCATTCAATCTATAAACAATCACATGTAAGCACTAGTCCCAGTAGATTAGTGCTGTATAAGTATAAAATAGATTTTTAACAATCAATAATAGCTATAACAATAACAACAATCATAAAAAAAACAATCAATCAATAGTAACATAATAATAATAATAATAATAATAATAATAATAATAATAATAATAATAATCTATAATAACAATAACAATGCTAAAAATAATGTGGACGTTAATATATAAGTACATAATATATAAAAATAGAGCTATAGTATAATAATAAATAATAGTTTGACAATAAATAGTTGATTGGAATAGTTGTTAGTTACAAAATCTATCAGGCAAATCTGTAACATTCCATTTTTGTAACCTTCTTATCATCTCACTGTTGTCCAATAAGTTTATTACGAGATGGTTGGGATGTTCGTCTAGTTTTGTCAGGTATTTTTTACTTAACCCTTGAATTTCCTCCTTTACAGATGGCATTTCTGTATCTTCATGTATTTTTTTATTGTTTACATACCATGGAGCACCGATTATTTGTCGTAGAGTCCTTGATTGAAATCTTTGTAGGAGTTCAATGTTGGAGTTGGATGCAGTACCCCACAACTGGATTCCATACGTCCATATGGGCTTGAGGATGACCTTGTACAGAAGGAGTTTGTTTTCTGTTGATAATGATGTATTAGATGCCATTAGCCAGTACATTTTTTTGTATTTTTTATTTAAATGTTCTCGAGTTTTTTTGATTTGCACAGCCCATGTAAGTTTTTGATCTAAGTGCATTCCGAGATATTTTACCGTGTTCTTTTGCGGTAGTTTTGTGCCTTCCATTGTAACCGGTGGACATATATTTCTGCGCAGTGTAAACATTAAGTGTGTAAATTTTGCGTTGTTTATTTTTATTTTCCACTTTTTTTCCCATTTTTCTACTTTGTTCAGGTTATTTTGGAGCTTTAACGAAGCGTCATTGGGTTCATCTGCTGCGGTTACGATGGCTGTGTCATCAGCAAATGTTGCCACGAATGCATCTGTTGTATTTGGCATATCGGCTGTGTAAAGGGAATACAACAGAGGTCCCAGTACGCTACCTTGGGGAACCCCGGCTGTTATTTTCCTGGGAGTCGTTACTTCCGATTTGTATTTCACTTGAAAGATACGGTTTTCCAAGTAGGACGAGATTATGTTAAAATACTCAGGAAGTTTTTTCTTGATTTTGTACAACAGTCCGGGATGCCACACCTTATCGAATGCCTGTGCCACATCCAGAAAAGCTGCAGAACAATATTGTTTTTTTTTCCTGGGCATAGCGAATAGTTTCAACTATTCTGTGAATTTTCTATAGTGTTGAATGACCATTTCTAAAGCCAAATTGGTGATCTGGTAGGATTTTTTTGTCCTGTATTATTGGGTGTATTCTTTTAAGAAGTAATTTTTCATAAACTTTGCTTAAGATTGGAAGCAGACTTATTGGTCGGTATGAACCAACCTTCTGAACTATTGAGCACATGTTTGCTCTTGCCTAAAGGAGGTATTCTAGTCTTTGAAAAAAGTCGATTTTTCTTTTTTTCCATATTTTCAAAGCTTAGGTAATCCTTTGAAAATATGTCCTTAAGTCGAGTTAAGAGAATTTTTCAAAATGTTGATTATATTGGGAGCAGGAATCGCTGATTGAAAATATATCTACTGCGAGGCGTCATAGGACTTTCTTCTTTTACATGAAATTCGGCGTAAAAGCACATAAACCCTATGATTGATTTAGAAAAAATATAAATAGACTAATAAATTGTTAAGTATTTACTTATTTATTTCGGCGGGATTTAGGATTAGTGTTTCACGACAACAATGTATTTTATTATAGATACATTTTTATTTATTTAGTTAATACTTTTACACTTAATTATTTGTATACAGTTTAACAATGGGTTCAGGTTTTAAATTATCACTTATTTGCTGATTGTCATTCACTGTTTATATTTCACTGTGTATCACTAGGTTTGTTCCTAACGTCCAGTTATGGCGGTACACAGACACGAAAAAGAAACATCAAGAGTTAAGAGTGCGTGAAAAACTGTTTCAGCCTATTCCGGGGGTCAAGCAGACAGTGCATAAGCATGCCGAAACAGTGTCGATGAGTGTCAATATAGGTTTGTTCCTCTTGTCTATTTGATGATGCTCAAACACGTCCACCGAATGACAAAGCGCAAGACACATTGGCCAAAAAACAAGAGTGAGTAAATATCATAAAGGAAGAACTTTCCCCTAAATTTAAACCAGTTTTGCGGTATTTAAACACCTCCAAATCAGTGTCGATATAAGCGATAGTCACGAAAACGTACGTACATAGCTCGACTCTCGGCCTAATGCGACCATGCGGCTGAGGGCTGAAACATTTCTTCACTCACTCTTGTCTCTTGGTCTTTGTGCCAAGTGTTTGTTTCAAGTGTGTATGGAACAAACCTTAGAAGCGCTCGACATGAAAATGTACTTACGTAAATGGGTGTGCTGACTGCTGGATGGGGTGCATGTTCGCATGGAGCAAACCTGCTGAAATAGTTCTTCACTCACTATTGTCTTTAGGGCAATCTTTTCTTGCTCTTAGTCTATTTTCGTGTCTGTGTACCGCCATAGCTAGACGTTAGGTCAAACCTACTGGTTCACTATCACACACTACTTATTTATCACTGAACACTCGAGCACTATTTATTACAAAATAACTGTGTATTCACAACTCGCACTATTTATTGTCAACTGTGTTTCCACAACCCACGGTTTATTTATCACTGTGTATTTAGAACTGAACTCACTCGACTGCCAACCCCCTTATATATCGATCAGCGCTGTTCTAGAAAATTTTGGCGGTAGATTGTTCCATTACTAGAATATTCGACTTAATTGTTTTACTGTCTAACCGTTTTCTCAAACATTAAACATTTCATAGAGAAACTTCTAGATGTATCTTCCATCCCATGTATTGACCACTTCTTCCCTGTTCACCTTTCAATTTTCAGTGAACACACCATTGGAGGTTCGGCGCCAAATAAAATCCGTTAGAACTGTCTAGAACTTCTTTGTCAGGTAGATCACGACTCCCTTATCTACCCTTCACGTTTCATTGATTACTCAGCATGAGGTCAGACAAAAAGGTCTAAGAAAGGAGATCCCAGCCCACACAAACATATGCTTCCATCCACAGGCTCACGTCAAAGGCGTGACAATATAAATATCTATATGTATATTGTACTAGCTGATCCCCGCCCTCTTCGCTGGACATAGCTAATTTGAACTGATTAATTAATAGAAACCGTCATAGCAAAATATAAAAAAGTTGTTATAGTTATGTTGACATAAAAAGGTAGTAAATTTTGTAAAGATGGGTAGATGAAAATTTTATTTTGGATAGGATTTGCGTAAAATCCGTTCTTAGTACGCGTCTACATAGTAAGAGGAGTAACTATTTTGAATTTCAAGTCGATCGGACTTATAGTTTCAAAGATCTCGTGATAAGCCAGTGATCGTTTTTCGCTTATATATATAAGCGGGTGGAAGTTCGTATATGCATAGAGGCTGTATGCATATATTGCTCTGTTTATCTATATATATATATATGCATACAGCCTCTATGTATATACGAACTTCCACCCGTTACCTACACCAATTTACCGGAAAAGTGCTCTCAGAGTAGCCAGTGCCTTCCGCACAATATCAGAGGAAGCAGTGTGTGTAATTTCTGTAAATCTGCCTCTAAGAGTCCTACCTGAAAAAAGGCGGAATCTTTATCATCGAAAGAGGTCAACCACACTAAGCGCGAAAGAGCTTAGAACAGAAGAGCGACAGAACAGCATAAGACGATGGCAGCGCCAGTGGGACGCTGCAGAAAAGGGTAGATGGACGCATCGTCTCATACCAAGAATTGACGTTTGGCTGAACCGAAGACACGGCGAGGTTAATTACTATCTTACACAGATGTTGTCAGGGCATGGGTGTTTTCGAGAGTATCTACACCGCTTCAAGCACGATAATTCTCCGGAGTGCCTGTCCTGTCCCGGGGTTTCAGAAGATGTAGAACACGTGTTCTTTGAGTGTCCACGTTTTGGCTCGCTACAAAATGTACTGAAGAGTGCTGAAACGTACAATTCAGCCGGACACATTAGTTGAGGCGATGCTGTCCTCGGAGGCTGCCTGGAACGCGATCAGTACTTTCGCAACGGGAGTCCTTAAGGACTTGCGATGCGCGGAAAGGAGGAGAGCCGAAAGAAATGGCGGCTAAGGAGAAAAGCGACTGACAGCTTTACCCTCCCCTCGCGTAGTAATACCAAGCGGCGGTTTCCGTGGAGGAACAGAAGCTGGGGGAAGAGGAGGTTTTTAGTCGGTATTGTATCTGAGTCCGACATACCAGGCCGAACAGCGGAGCCTGATGATACGTAAAGGTATTTTCCTTCCTTTCTAAAAAAAAAAATAAAATTAAAAAAACCTTTACCTTGTGACGATTCGTTCTATAATTGATGACGTAGGCAGTTGAATGGGGGAAACAAGATTTTTGGGTCGAATAGAGGAAAATTGAAAGGCGGCCCTCGCTCGTTTTTGAATCTCTTGGAGATAAAAACCTCTCTGTGCCGTGATTTTCGTTTGTTATTTTCTCTTTGTTCTTTTTGTTGAAAATCTTTCAACAGTGTGTGCTTTCCTTTCAATCGAGTTTGGTTTTTATTATTTTGGATTATTAATTATATTACATTAAATTTAATTTTTATTTTTTTACTTGCTTTTTTTTTCTACGGCTCCACGTGCACACCCTGAGAATCAAAAATTGTGCATCGTGTTGATACGTTATAACCTACACTAGAATCCTCCTATTTATATTTTCTCAGGAAAAAGCATCAAATTAATGTTGTAGGCATTAAGTAAAAGGTTTAAAAACCATTGCATGTTTAAAGAGAATCGCCGTAGCCGTTTTCAAAAAAAATTTGAAAAAGCTCATAAACTCGATATTATGAATTCGATATTATAATGTAGTCAAATACAGATGCTTTTCTAAAAACCACTATCTATTCTGAATTCAGGGGACCTCAAAATGTGTAGTTTTAAATTTGCTCATCTAGCTTTTGAGATGAACATTTTAAGTATAGGTAGGGACCTATATATGTGCTGTTAGCAGACCCGTTATTGGCCGCAAGATTTAAAATGGTAAATCGGAAAACATAGACCTTTTTTAAAATTAAAAAATAGAAATTACGAGCGATTTACAAGCGGTCGTTCCAAAGTGTATTTGGTCTGTCTCTCTAGCCAATATATCTGCTGCGAGGTGTCACAGTACTTTCTTTTACTTTTATATATGAAGGATTTTCGACGAGACAAGCACCGTAAACCTTTATAGTAGGTACATCTATGCCAACAACAACGCAAACAACTACGCCCGAGTTATGGATCACATAACGACCTTCTCCATATTCAACCCTTCAATTTCTCTAATTCCTATTGTGAGCCAAATGTCTTTCCACTTGATTTTGGTTTATAATATCCAAACAATAGTTTATAACCCATAAACGAGTCCAAAAACGAGGTGGGACGAGTATGGAATAGATCAACCGAAGGCTAGGATGCCGCTACTCCATAGTTGAGTTTCCTGAGGAGGAGGGGGGGGGGGCGATGTATGTAGCGAATGGCGGCGTCCAAAATATGAGGCGAACTTGCAGGTCCCGGCAGAATGGCTGGTCCTCGCTGTTGCGTTGCGTGCTGCAATTCGGCGTCACTAGAATTTAATAGTGGGAGTGGTTACCCACATTTATTTACATATGTATATATTTACAATTGTATAGGTCAGTACTGGCCCCGAACAAATCGAATTCCTTAAGGTTATAATGGATTTCCGTGAGGACAACTGTGAGAGACAATAACTGCAAGTTTGAATTTCCAGTCGCCACAGAGTTAAGTTATTATAAAGTAGCTACCTATTATCGTAAGATTATAAAGACGAGGTTTACGTTAGTAAAATCAACTTAAGTCACTGGTTGTTTTATTTTAAAAGATTAAATTATTAAATACCTACCTAACTCCAAATCTGAGTAAAACATTTAACTCCCGCAAACAACTGTGAAAAATAAATGAATCAGCTGCATCTCGTGATCGAACGGTGATTATCTTGTCGACTTTAACTGAAAGAGAAAATATATTCTAACAAAAAAGTCAAAAATGTCTTTATAATTTGTGATATAACAATCTCATTAGCCAAATAATAAAATGGCAATTATTATACTCCATTTCCTTAAATTGGCCAATATGCGACAGATAAATTGTGAATTTTTTTTTTTTTCAGTTATACCTGATTTACATGGAAGTTCAAAGTATCAACTATTTACTAAACGACACAACACCTCTTTCATTCATTTTTCCATCATTTAAAGCTGATTAGCTGCACATTTCACACATATAATACAAAATGTTCTATTTTAACTTAAAGCCCTTAATCAGGATGAAGGAGTGAATGGAAATGTGATCATAATAATTAAATTATTGCACTGTCCTATGTAACGAATAAAATTCAATTTGCATGCATTTGCATGCATCTAGCTCACAAAAAATATGCTTAAATATGTTTTAATTTAGATACTTACTGTTGGTTGTTGGTAGATTCGTTATCAACAATCAGTCTCTTGAGTGACAAAACGCATTACGAGAAAATTTAGTTATATTTTTTTGCATTTTTATTTTATAAATGACGACAAATATGTTATCAATACTTTCTCACTTAGACGACTGAATGACCCTACACTTTACATCAGGGGTAGGCAAAAGCCGGCCCGCGGGTCGAACCCGGCCCTTTAACTTACTTTATCCAGCCCGTTGACAAATCCCGCAAAAAATATTTTTAAATCTCTTTTTGTGAGATTTTGTTGAAATCAACAGTATTAGTGTGCGTAGTGTTCATATAAATAATGAAACCAAACCTATTGCCAACAGAATCAAGTCAAATTCCCAAGTAAATAGACTTTTTAATGCTTTTAAGTTTGCCAAAGTGCTTTAAAAAAAACAATATATTTCTCTGTTCACAACTAAACTACAACAAAATAAGTAGTCCTCCGGCCCGGGAGAAATTTTGAAAATTTTCTTTTAGCCCGCGCTTAAATGTATTTGCCCACCCCTGCTTCACATAGATCACAAACTCATCGCAACTTCTCCAACAGTACGATACCAAGGATTCCATATAGACAAACACCTGACGGGGGGCACACTCATAAAGCTGAAAAGACAAGAACTAAACCGACGATTTGGACTATTACGTATAGTGTAGACTGTAGACTGTTAGATCCCACATCTAAAATTGACGTAAAAGTAAACTGACCATATACAAAACTTTATTCCGACCTATATGGACATACGGGATAGAACTATGGAGTTCGGCTAAGCCTTCCCATTTACAAAGCATCGAATCTTTACAGTCAAAAATACTCCGCTGCATCCTAAATTCTCCTTATAACGTTTGAAATGAGGTCATTTATAACGACCTGTGTAGGTCATACATAATGACCTAAAAATTCAATATGTAAAAAACTTAATCCAAAGCCGTTTCAAAAAATTCCATGACATTCTACATAATCATCCCAATCCTAATGCTCAAATCCTTTCTTCCAGATCACATCCAAGCAATCCTCCACGCCGTCTAAAGCCTATTACAAAATCGTAACTCGTTGTGTCTGTGCACTGGATGAGGGTTGATTCCTGATTCTAGGCCATGGACTATATTATATTTCAGTGGCACATTGCTCAGTGTATATAAATGTAATACAGAAAGCAATAAAATTTTCTATAAAAAAATCATTTTGATTTTAACAAATGGTTATTCAAAGTACCTAGAAATTTTGAGTATGATAAAAGTAATGGGCTCCACACACGTTGAGATCTGCATCGCTACTTGCATCGCGTAAGGTGGCGATGCAAGTGGCATGTATGCATCTGAGATTTGTAACCATGTTGTTTCAACTGTTCCTACACGTTACTATACATATATCAGTTTATTCACAATTTTTATATTCTAGTAGCGTGATACATCATAGTAAGACCACACACGTTGCAACATGTATCAGTTGCATGCGACCTGCATCGAGGTTACAGTACAGTGATGCAAAGAGCAATACCAGCTGATACCGATGCAGTGATGCTAAGATCGGCCCATACACAGTGAGATTTGTATCACGATACTAATACTTGAGATATGTGGCGATGCAGATCTCAACTTGTGTGCAGCCCATAAAATAAACACATATGGTATTAGTAAATGGTTTCATGTTTGTTTCACAGGTAAATATGTATATTTTATTTCAATTCTTGCTTAAAAAGATCATCTTGTACACCATATAAGAAGTAAAACAAACAAAAAATGAGCGAAATCTATCCAGTAGTTTTTGAGTTATTAGCGAACAAAGGAAAACCGTTATCATTTTATATAGGATATATACATTAAGCTTTGTTCGCGGATCTCATTCTGAACCGATTACGCATCAGTTCAAGCCGATTTAGGATAATTGCCAAGTGTATGCACGCTAATTAAAGGTTATTTTTTCGTGAATGACTTTAGAACTGTTCCGAATTAAGACGAGGCTTAACGAAAACCCACGAAATTGTTATTTGAATTGAACGTTGACAGTGATTGACAGCGAAACTGGTCTTTGTACTAGCCACGATTTATCAAATTGCGCATTAGTAAGAGAATCAAATTTTGTCCTAACAAAAATCCGAGAATCGCTAGAACCAATTCTGAATCAGTAACGAACGCATTTTGTGTGAACCGCGAACATCGGACCGTTACTCGGTTCATAGGCGTGCATGGGTTGGCAATAATCCCAAATCTGTCTTGAACTGATTCATAATCGCTTCAGAATGAGACCCGCAAACAAAGCTATAGATTCATCCATTTGCCTCATCATACTCAAGCTTATGATCCAACAGTTCCAACGACAAGCATGAGATATTTGAATTTGAAGTACAGAATTTTTTATCCAATAGAATAGATGATCCGAGATAACCAACTCAGCCTTGTCTTTTAAAAAATAAGATCGTTCCAACGAAATTGCCCGACATAGACTAACGACCAAAACAGACCTGCACTGAACAAGGTGATACAAAATGGACGCTCCTCAAACAATGCAGGTATAGGTACATACATACTTCCAATTGACGCACCCGTTTTTCTCGCTTACCAGGATCAAGATTTAAGAAGTTCACATTTGAAAAGTTTTGTATTCTACAATACGCACAAACTGAATTTGTGGTTGTACCTAAATGTTTTTGAACAACGCGTTTGGTTTGGTCCCTTCGTGGGTGCAAAATTTCCTAGATTTAAAATTTCTACTACGTTTTGTTTATAGATTAAAAACTTTAATATATCTAGTTTTACGAATGTTTTCATTATTTTTCCCATCATTTGACCTAGTTGCCTATTTTTTAACTGCCACTGAATCTAATTTGCTAATAATAATCGGTTCAAGCAATGTATCCTATGTATCTACTGACAGATTTAAAGATCGTTAACAGTTGGGTAATTGGTTTGAGTTTTTAGTTTCAAACGTAGTTTGATTCGTAGGTAACCGTCGTGTTCCGCGTTTACTAATTGCAACACTAGAATTAAATTTGCTCTGATATTGATTGAAAAAAAAACTACTTTAAAATGATTCCCGATGAAATGATTCATCTCTCATTGCGTCATCATATTCACTATAAACAAACAACTCGATTTCTTTGTGACGTTGAAATTGCCAATTTCTGCTCACCGACTAAGCATCATGGGGTAGTATTTGTTTTACACAAAGTTTGACTCGGTCGGTGTGAGTGAAATCGGACGTGAAGAGGGCTCAACGCTCCGCATAAAACGGCCGGTTAGTAGCTGAAACATGGGAGGGACACTCAGTGTTAAACTGCGGTAGCTTCTGGGGTTTTAGTATGGTCGCTTGTTCATAGAGGCGCTAGTGTTGTTTCGTTTAACTAGGCGCGCGTAGTTTTAAATATTTGTTTTGTTTATTAATTTTTATTTTTAAAGTAAAAATAATAAAATCAGTAATTATTTTTAAAATGTTGTATTTAGAAAAAAGAAATTACAAAAGAAATTCTCACAAACAAATTAACAATTACCATAACAAAATATAGTTATTAAATAAATTATTACTTTTCTCGAATATTGCAGTAGTTGTTATTTGGAGTTTGGTGATGAAAATGACGTCTGCACTCCATGCGTATTCTTGGTTGCCACGAAATCTGGGATTAGAAATTATTCAATTATCTTAGAATAATAATTAAATTAAACAAAATAATTTTAACTTAACTTCAAAAAAGTTTGTCTGTCATCCATTTCGTTTGCCCGAGTTATCCATGAATTGTTTGTCAGAAAAATGATCTCGATAAATTTTAAACGTCTTGCGGCTTTTTTTGGATGTTATTTTCATTGCAACTCATAGTTTTTCAGCCATTTATTATCCATAAAAAACTAATTTATTACACAAATTGACACAGATGGTGATTAGAAGAAAACATGTTAAGTAAGGTTAGCTTCGTTAGCTTGAGGTTTAGTATAGGTCGCTCGTTTATAGAGGCGCTAGGGTCGCGCTATTTATATCATCACAGCGCAAGTCCGTAATGCAAAGATGCATTTTGGACATTGCCCCGCCATCTCTGTTCAACCGACCATACTAAAATTCAGGAGAACCGCATGTGTCATAAAAGTGTCCGCCCTATGAGCTGAAATGCATAATTAAATTGTTGTTATTATGTTTAAAATTGTGTGCAGACTACATTTATTATAATATATTTATTATAGATAGTTGTATAACGTTTTTGCGGGTTCTTGGATTTGTGTTTGAATGACGACAAAATTATTTTTAACAAATGTTTATTTATTTACACTACTTACTCTTTAACAATGAATAAGTTCACTGTTACAATAGTCACTAATTGTCACTCATGGTTTATATTTCACTATTAACACATTCAACACAATGTTCACAATTCATTTAACACTCGCGATTCACTGTTTATGATTTATTTATCACTCAACTCTTTATGTTTAACAAAGTTGGCGATTTATTGAAGACTTTCTCTTCGTTCCAAAAAACCTATTTTTATATTGTTTTGGACAATTCGAGAACACTCTCTCATATTATTCGTTACCAGAACTTTCTATTGTCCTGTGTTGCTCTTTTGTCCTTTTCTTATCCATAAGAAATTACGGATAGAAAATACTAGAAGTTTTCTTTTTTTTTTAATTCATCCAGTCATCCTTTTGGTCAAATCCTTCGCATCACGAGGGTCCGAAAGTTCTAGAAGTTCCTGAAAATTTCGCAAGGTCTTTCCCATCCTACAACCCCGTCGCTCCTCATTGGCTGGTTGATTGGCTTGGCCCACCCACGGCTGAGACAGTTTAAAAAGCAGGTTCCACCCCCAAACTCACAAAATGGCGACATTCCCCATACTTACGCCACTTAGACTGTGACAGTTGTTATTAATCAATAATCGTTAACATACAAATGTTTAAAGTTTATATTTACTTATTCGTCAATTAAATATCCTTGAAAACATAACAGTCGTCTTAATAACTGCGCTACATCTCTCAAGTAAATTTTATTAAAAGTGTCTAGATAATGGTTAAATCAATTTTTATCTTTGCAACATATTTTAATTCATTAATGCAAAGTGCATATGGGTGTGGGACTTATATCGCCATAGAATCTTATATTAGTCGAGTGTGTGTCTTAACCTCAGCCGAACCCCTGGGATTTACTTACCAAACCCTTGGGATTCGATCGTTACACTGCTCCAGAGTCTAGACTTTTGCACTTTGGCACACAGGGCACAGTCAAATTGTGAAAATCGGGTAAACGAACAGTGAGTGTGGTTTCTGTCATGTTAGGAGGCTCCGCCTCCAAGCCCCCCCCCTCCCCCGGGGGGGAGTGTGGCGGTGGCCCCTTGGACCCATTTGACGGATGATATGAATTAACTTAAAATACATCATTAAATGTTAGTTCCCATAGTTACGTCTCAATTGGTAGAGTTATCAAAATCATTTCCCATAAGAAATAACATTGGAAAATTTCGTCTTAAAATCCAGTTTTTATTGAAAGCGAAGCCAAAACTCGCAAATTACCTTTCTTTATTTTCGTTTTCTTTTGGCTTGTTTTATCAAAAACCGTCGTCAATTCTTGGCGTCTAATAAGCCATACTCTCCTCCCAAAACCGTTGACTACAATAATGACACAGTTCAAATGTCCATTGTTAAATCTAGAATGTTCCATTGTTTTCCATCGCTGTCCGTTACAATATGGAGAGAACAGTAGGACAATTTGAACAGAATCGCATGAAAAATTGGACAAAAAGGTCCACAGATAACGTTGAAGGTATGGTTGAAGGTAAATGTGAGTTTATTCGCATGGGAAATTGAATTTGCCGTGAGACAGACAGAAAAACAATGGTTAATTGTTTTAATTATTTTATTTTTTGATGCAGCAATTGACGTAAATACATTAAACAAACATTATTGGATTCAAATTATGGGATTGACAATCACAACACAGATAGGTACTAATAGATATTTTGGTGAATTGTACATTGAGATCAAATTTAAGATCAATAAAGAAAGTATTGATTTAAATTGTACATTTTTTTACATTATTTTTTTTTTGTTTTTCATATTTGACAGTTAATGACAGAATCCATATCTTAAATTCGGTAACCGACGAGTTCATCGAAAATCAATTCATCGAAAAAGAGTTAATCGAAAACGAGTTTATCGAAAACAAATTCATCGAAAACCAATTCATCAAACGATCAATTCATCGAATCACCAATTCATCAAAAAAAAAATTTTTAAAGATATTTGAAACAAATGCCATGAGGACTGGCAAGCTAAAAATGCAGTGGTTAGTATAATATTTTTTCAAAATATTGTTGTGTTGCTGTTTAAAAATAAAAATTAGTAAATTTTTTTCTGTTATGTTGTTAATCTCCCCTGTTCTTAATAGTTTTAAACGGCACGAGTAAGGTTAGCGTGGCGCTTCAAGTATTTGACATTTCCTTACTTTTTGTACCTTAACCTTACTATCCGTTTATACAATATATAAAATATATTGTGGTCCTATTCTCTTAAATATCTGCAAATAATTATTTTAAAATTATCAATGAATTTGTTTTCGATGGACTCGTTTTCGATGAATTGCCTTTCGATGAACTTACCGTGAATCCGTAAATTCATATATTAAATTGAACTTTAACGAATAATAATAATTAAAAGTCTGCTTTTATATAAAATAATTAAAGCGTTGCAAAATTATGATAATATAAAAATAGTTTTTTTTTATAGGTACATACGTAGGTATATTTGTTCAAGTTTTTAACTATAATATAATATTTTATAAAATATATATTATAATATAATATAAAGAAAAATATATAATAATTACAGTTTCTTTTAAACTTTTCTCATAAATTTTTAAAGCCTTTTAATGTTACATACATCACAATTTCGTTTCAAAGGATATACCTATTTTATTTTTTAGTTTCTCTAAATAGACTCTTCTTATCCAACGCCGGAATGCATAATATTTTTGAATTTTCAAATTTTCAACATTTTGATTTAAGGGTATTTTCGAATACGCGTTGTTAAATGCAGTTGGGTAACTATACAATGTACAGTAAGTACCTACACAGTAGAGGTGCTTCATTTGTATTCAAAATTTAAAACATTGACAACATGTGAAGCGCCTCTAAAATGTGTTACATTGTAAAATACACAACCATATTACATGACCAATATTTGATTATTTTTGGGTATATAAAAATATAATATATATAAATATATAAAAAATAATATTTTAATATAGGTACATATGTATTTAATAACAATTTCTCTATATAACAAACATTTCTCAAAATATGTCTCTGATCAATAATTGATATATTATTTTCCATAACCTAATTAAATTTTATTTAATAATATAATTTATGTGAAAAATTTATCTACGTAGGCATATCCAATACATAAAAATAAGTGTCCTCCCCTGTAGTAAATCTAAAATCCCGAAACGGCTAAACAAAATCAACCTTTCCGAACCAAATGACTGCTATTATCAAGCTAATTGTGTTAGAATATCAAAAAGTCGACAAAATAATTTTAAAACAAAGCATAACGTCGTTTTTTTGTCGTTTTAATTTTGAGGCAAGAACTGAATTACAAAAATATTTTTGGATTCAAAGTATGGATTTGATCTGTTGGTTGAAAATCACAACACCAATGTAGACGTATTATTAACCGACTTCAAAAAAAGGAGGAGGTTCTCAATTCGACTGTATGTTTTTTTTTTTTTTTTTTTTTTTTTTTATGTTTGTTACCTCAGCATTTCCGACTGGGTGAAGCGATTTTGATGATTCTTTTTTTATTTGAAAGCTGATGCTTCCCGAATGGTCCCATTTTAGTTTGAAGGAAATCGTTCACTTCTAAGGGGTTGAAAACTAAGGGATGAAATACTGACTTCTTATTGGATGGCTCGATTTTGAAAATTATTTTTTTATTTGAAAGCCAGTGCTTTTCGTGTGGCTCAATTTTAATTTGAAGGAAATCGTACACTTTTAAGTGGTTGAAAACTAAGGTATGAAATACTAACTTCTTATTGGATAGCTCGATTTCAATAATTCTTTTTTTATTTGAAAGCTAGTGCTTCTCGTGTGTTCCCATTTTAATTTGAGGAACATCTTTCACTTCTAAAGGGTTGAAAACTAAGGGATGAAATATTAACTTCTTATTGGATAACTCGATTTTAATAATTCTTTTTTTATTTGAAAGCTGGTGCTTTTCGTGGGGTCCAGTTTTAATTTGAGGGAAATCTTCTACTTCTAAGGGGTTGAAAACTAAGGGATGAAATATTAACTTCTTACTGGATAGCTCGATTTTGATAATTCTTTTTTTATTTGTAGAACACAACCTTAAATTAATCTCCTATCCATTTAAAAAAAAAAACTCCACTCATACGGGGTTAAAAATTAGAAATGAAATAATATTATAATTTTTTTCTGGCTAGCCCGATTTTGATAATTTTATTTCTATTACGTACAACGTACCTTTAAATTGTTCACATTTCAATTTGAAGAAAAAAATCCACCCATTAAGGATGAAAATAGGGGATGAAATAGTGACATTTAACCGAATTTTTGTTAATATTTTTTCTGTTGGAAAGAGTAATTCACTTAGTTTTGTTATTACATTTAAAAGCAAAAAATTCAACCCTTAAGGGCAAAAAGGGATGATGTAGTAACTTTTAATATTAAACGGCGCTGCCTCATATGAGCAGCGCGTTTGGAAGGTTAACCATTTTCAAGAAAATAAAATCAGTTATCAAACTTCAGATCACTAAAACGCGAGAAATAAATAAATATTATAAAAAAATGAAAAACCGACTTCAAAATATATAAAAATTCTTAAACAAAAAATGCACTAAAAAGTAACAAAATAATGGCGTATCCTTGCAGTATCTACAACTTACAAATTATTAGGATGATACAATGTACAACTATTGTTATTTTTGGAGTTGGTGTCAGTCAATAAAATAAATATTAATAGTAATTTGTAAAAATTTTAAAAAGGTTTAGTTGGTATTGGTATTTTGTAGTTTAAAGGTCGCTAGATATTGTTACAGTTCAAGTATATTGTTTAAAAGTTCATTTGAAAAATAATTTTCATAGGGTATTCTCGTTTTTTGCTAAGTACCAATATAGTCGTATTTCCTTGGCTGACACCAACTCCAAAAATAACAATAGTTGTACATTGTATCATCCTAATAATTTGTAAGTTGTAGATACTGCAAGGATACGCCATTATTTTGTTACTTTTTAGTGCATTTTTTGTTTAAGAATTTTTATATATTTTGAAGTCGGTTTTTCATTTTTTTATAATATTTATTTATTGTAACATTGAGATCATTAAAATGTCAATAAAACATCCATTTAGTTTGTTTCACCGTTTCTAAGGGCGCGTTCAGACGGATCAACTAAACTCGCCCGACTATTTTCAATCTTGTAGACTGTAGCAGGGTAAGCGACGCGAGAAGTGAAGTACAAGTGAGTTGAATGGGAAGCAAATTGAGCAGAATTGAAAGAAAACTGATCAACAAAACTCGTTCAACAAAAGTTTGATTCAGTCAATCTTTTTTTGAACGGATTTAGTTGATCAGTTTTCTTTCAATTTGCTTCCCTTTCAACTCGCTTGTGCTTCACTTCTCGCGTCGCTTACCCTGCCACAGTCTACAAGATTGAAAATAGTCGGGCGAGTTTAGTTGATCCGTCTGAACGCGTCCTAATAGACGTGTTTCTTTTAATTTACACAAAACAACAATTAACAATTATACCGTGAACTACCGGGTTACTTTCTAACGTGGGGAAACTTAACTAGCATTGACTACGTCCCTGTCATTATTTTAAAGTTTTTATTCCTTTCTTAAATTTGTTATTTTTCCTTTTCCTTAAAGTTTGATTGAAGATTAGTATACTTATATATTGAAAATGACATAAAAGTATATATATAAAAACCTCAAGGCCTCAACACTACGCGTCGAATATTTCGAAGAAGCTTTTGTTGACATTAATGATGACGTAAGTAGTTAGTTTGAACCTAGTGGATGGAAAAATTGTCATAATACACTTCTAATCTGTTTGGTGGGCATTTGAGAGTTCCACGATATCCCACCACACAATGTCCTCAAATTATAAATTGAAGAATTTCCCTAATAGTCCAAGAGCTGGCGACGTATTTTTGGGAAGGTCGTTGGGGCAGTTGAAATTGTGAAGAAATATAATTTCGTCAATTGGCGAATCCAGTCCTGCAAGTCAGGTACCATGCACCTAACAATTGCAAAAAAAAAAAAAACAAAAAAATATATTTGTGGCAACTTGAATTTTTTTTTATCTTTTGATTTATTATTTACAGAAATCGAAAAACAAAATCCCAGACGTTTTTGTCGGTTACAAAGTATTACCAGACCTCTCCAAAAATATTTTATTAACATTCCCAGCAATTATACTTTTGGAAATCTGAAATTTTTTCATAACTATAGAGATCATGACTATTTAAATTAGCTAATCGAGGCATGCCGGCTGCTGATGGGGTCAGCTCCTCGCGCTGTAATTGGTTATTCAACTGCCGGTATGCTTTGATCAGCTTTAAAGTAGTCATGATCTTCATGGTTTAACGATAACATTTTAAATTTTCAAAAGTATAATTCTTGGCAACTTTAATAAATTATTTTTGGAGGTGTTGGTAATACTTTATAACTGACAAAACGTATGGGATTTTGTTTTTCGAATTCTGTAAATAATATATTAAACGATAAAAAAAAATTCAAGTTACCACAAATACAGTTTTTTGGATTTCTTTTGCAAATGTTATATCCAGCGCAGTAACGAAATAACCGCAAACGCTCTACCAGACTTGCGGGACTGAATTTGACAATTGACAAAATTACATTTTTTCACAATTTCAACTTGCCTCAAAGACCTTCCCAAAAATACGTCGCCACTTATTTATGTACGAACACACAAGATGTAGGTACCTAAGTAGGTAAATGCCAAAACTCAAATCAACTCACAGTAGAAGAGGGGTTCATACTAGGATTCAGTTACATACTATGTATATTGTTTTACAGAACACACATTTGTTTAGTAGTTTAAAAAATAAGAGTGCGGATAAAACAGATGATTGATCTAACACAAATTTTAGTAGCAATTAAAATCGTATTTTTTAAATTTTAATTTTTTTGTTTTTAATGAACATATCGTGATAAATCTTTTTTGAGATAAGGACCAAGTATATAAGAAGAAAAACAACAAAAAAAAAATGATCAAAATCTATTCAGTAGTTTTTGAATTAAAAGCGAACATTGGAAATTAGCTATCATTTTATTTATATAGAAGATAGATAAAAAGTGTGTTGCTAAGCAAAAATGAGTGAGTGGTTAATTTTCTTTCAATCGTAAAAATTCGAGTCCGCGACAAAAAAACAAAAAAAATTTTTATCAATAGGTTTACATTATAGTATATAGGTATATGTAAGTATATTTTGGTTCCTTTTTGTAACTTTGTATTTTTGTATTTTGTTTTGGTTCTTATTATATAGAATATACTTAGGGAGGAAGAAGTTGTTGAATGGGTAACATTTTAGAGTGGTTATAAAAATAGATATAAGAGGTTTTGACTTTTTTAGTAGGCAGGTACAAGTTACAACATCGATTTTCAACGACAACAATTTAAACTAGATACGTTCACGTTACAGTGATGTACAACTTAAGCACATTTAGTACCTATAATTATCTAATTCGGCTTCAATGCTCATTTAATTCTTCTTTAAAACAACGAATTCAGACAAACGAAATTCAAATCCGATGGAGTCCAATGTCCAATGTGTTGTCTTCATTTTTTCTATAACAATATAAATTGTTTTCGTTTTTCACAAAAAAATTAAATAATTCTTACAATTTTTGCCATTTTTTTGTTGAATTTACAAATTCTTACAATCAATCTGTACAACACATCTATAAGTCAAAATATCTGATTCAGTATTACCTTTAGATGTACGTCCAAGCCGTTGATTGGGACCTTTGGATACAAGCTGTCGTAAAATTGAAACAACGGAAGTATGTGGTCTACGCAAATAGACCACATCATCGTTGTTAATTTTTTCATATAAATAAACGGTGTCATCAGAATCGGAAGTAATTTTGCCAAAAATCATCTCGTATAAAATAATGCCCAGTACACATTCATTATCACTTGACCCGAAAATCATCTGAAGCAAAAGTAAAAATTTTTCATTAAATATAAATATCGATACAAATTGGTTAGAAAAATTAACGTCAACATTCATCAATTTAGCTATTCCATTACTGTTTGTATTTTCGCTATCAATATTTAAAAGTCCTTCTTCAATAATACAAAAAAACATATCTTTTACAATAACCTTCTAATTCTACATTTAATAACATAGTATGGTCCATTATTGGATATTTTTACTTTCTTTTACTACTATATAGTTAAGGAAGTACCTATTGCAATCAGGTCGAATTTTCGAATTCGAGCTTTCAACGAAAATACATCGCACCCTTGCGACAAAAGTGACACGACTCAAAAATCCTTATTTTTGAGTTAGAATCAGAAATGAATAAGTCTTTAAGACTACTCCACCAGTCTACAAAACCGTATTAACTTAAGTAGTTCAACATCTGGCCCTCAGGCAAAATTTTTTTATATTTACTTCCAAGTTTTCTTTTTTGAGCTGTTTCAAATTTTTACAAAAACGGCTACAACGATTATCTTAAAACTTTTCACAATTCTTAGGCTCATTGATGTAGGTATACAATTTTTATTTGAAACGTTTTCCTGAGAAAATTCAAACAAGGAGAGTTCTGGGGTTAAAGGTGGAAGTTCGTATATACTTAGAGGCTGTGTACATAAATAGTTCTATTTTTATAGTTACGAATACTGCTTATAGTTCTTTTAACCAAGTTTCATAAATGAAAGTAAAATAAAGTACTGTGACGCCTCGCAGCAGATATTTAAATAATCCAATAGATTCTCCTGGAGCACTCTTTCAGCATCAAGCATCCCAAGTAGTTTGTTTTGATTATTGAGTCTAGTATAGTTATAATACAATCGATTAGTTTGAGTCTTGACTTATAGAGTTAAAACGCGTTTTTTATTCAGCCTTTTCCACTAAACCGTATTCGGCTGAACAGTGAACTGTTATCCGTTTCATCTATAATATTCACCCCACATAACCTTTCACCATTTCAAGATATAGTATAATTCTTTTCAGTGTATTGTCTAATAAATAAACTATATTTAAAAGTTTCTTTATTTATGACTCTCTTCTTAGTTATGAAAGAAGCGCAAATCAATGAACAAGAGTTTACATTAAAAAGTGCCCCACACGAGCCCATGCATTTATACTAATAAATGATGAGACGTTTTTTTTTTTGTCCGCTTTAACTGGAAAAACTACGAAACGTATAAACATGAAACTTATATATAATAAGGTGCAGCGTGTTTCGGAGAAGATTTACGGGAAAAAATTGGGAAAAACTAAAAAAAAAAAAACAGCTGAAAAATCGGAAAATTCGAAATTGCTATTCGAACAACATCAAACTCCTTACATTATTAACTCTCAAAGTTAAACTCTTAATCGAGATCATTTAAGTAGAACTGTTTGCTTTGATCATTTATTCTTACGGGTGTCTTACAAAACCTTGATGTTAATTCTAACTTATAAAATCCAATTCACTGCAAAAGCTATTTCTTCCTCAATGAATCGAACAATGGATAAGTAAAATTCCCCCCTCCATAATTCGAACACTTACTGAGCCAAACTACAAGTATATATATATATAACAATAGCTGATACCCGCTCGCTTCGCTGAGTGTATATAAATTTAACTTTTTGATTAATAAATTCCTTACATTAACGGCGTAATATAAAAATTAATCTATTTTGACAGAAAAAGATGATAGAAACTTCCAGACTTTAAATCCATAAATTCATTAAAATCCAAAAAACTACTTTTCAAGAAACAGATGTTAACTGTCTCACATCTTCTATACGATTATTTTGCTTTTTATTTTTTTAATATTTATAAACAATTCCAATGGATTTTTGATTAAATGATTCTGACTTACTTAAATAATTTATAATTATCCATTTTAAATTAATAACTAAATATAAATACTTAAAAAGAAAAAGAAAAAACATTCCACTACACGTATTACGTCCCCAGGTATAACATACATAAGTAGATCCCCAGGTTTTTGTAACATATCTTTTCACAAAAGTTAATAACAAGCTGACTCAACAGACGCCAGAATAGGGTACATGACAATTTTTTTTAACCTGGTTATTATTGTTCGTATGCACTCACAACAGCCCAAAAGTGCAATATTTTTTTAAAAATGAAGTTAATTTCCTAAAATTTTCCATTTTCCTATATACAATTTTATATTCGCGCCAAAACGCCGATAAATGACATGGCGGCTTCTGTGACGTCAGGGCGCGGTAAATATAGCCACACGCTCTCTGTCATATGTCACAACAAAGCGACAAGTTTGATAAGTTGGGTAGCCAACAAATCTTACTGAACACAAAATAGAGACGCGAACTGATGGTTTGTAGCTGTCAGTGGGTTCGGTCGTTTCAATTGACAGAGCCGACTGGAGCCGACAGAGCGCCGACGTCACGAGCTCTGATTTGCGTTTAGTATCACGTGACAAATGTTTGAATTTTAAGACTTTTATTTTATTAATTTAAATAATAAAACTTTCAATATTACTTCAATAAGCGTGATTTTCTTAATCCTTACACGTAAATCTACCATCTAAATAACAAATTTTGTTAATTCTTTCTTACTGTCATGTACCCTATTGAACGTGATGATGTAGATGTACGAAAATTAGAAGAATTTTTTATTCAACACAACCCTTTTCCCGGATACTGTCGCATGGTATATACATTATACATTGCATCTGGTATCACAGGGGGTGATAAAATAAATTGTTATGATACATTTGAAGTAGACAAAAAAAATTTTGAAAAAAATTGATGGGGAAAATTTTAAACAATTGAAATTATCAAGAAAAGATGTTTGGTGATTGTTTCATTGTTAACAGCTAGCAGTAAAGTTAAAATCCATGGTGAAATAATGCCTGTAGATCCATTACTGCTTTTCCAGCTTTTTTGCGTTTTGAAGAAAAACAATGAAGAATTAAAAAACTTTATGACATTTGAACTAGCACCTTATCCAATGTCTATATATTTGTAAAAAGAAATATCCGAAAATCAAAAAAATCTGCTTTTTATGATTTATTTACATAAGTAACAATGAATACCAATAATATACCAAATGCAAAGTATGTCATCGATGGAGGGATGTTACTGCATCGTTGCAAGTGGCAATTAGAAGAAAAATTTGGAACAATATGTAATCACTAGATCAGGTATTTAAAAAATAATTATGGAAGTAACGTATTCGTCGTATTCGATGGCTATAAAAAAAAAATAGCATTAAATCGATAGAAAGAAATCGACGTGCAAAAAAAAATATGTCAACGAATGTGGAATTTGATGAAAATAAGGCTTTGAAAATTAGTCAAGAAAAATTTTTAACTAACAGTTATAAAAAAATGAAGCTTATAGACATGCTACAAACTAAATTTTCAGAGATTTTCAGATGCCGACAGATAGTTGAAAATAGTTGAAACGGCTATTAATTTAAAGTCAACAAACGTTTTCATTGTTTCAGAAGATACTGACGTCTTAGCTCTACTGACTGCTTTAACTCCAGATAACCACAATTTTTTTTTTTTTTTTTGAAATCATCACGAGGAAAAAGTGTTCAAAAAGTTTTTTCAACACTCATTGTCAGCTTGGACAAAACGTTTCCAAGATGTAAAGAACACATTTTGTTTTTACACGCATTCGCAGATTGTGACACAACGTCAGCTTTTTATAACCGAGGTAAAATAAAATTTGCAACAAATTTTGAAGAAGGTGAAGACTTAGAGAACGCTGCAAAACTTTTTAAAAAATTTTAGGAAAATGAGAATATAATTGTTAACGCTGGTTTAAAATGCATCTTAGCTTTGTACTCTGCACAAAAAAATATTCAAGATTTAGATGCATTGAGATACAGTTCACTCATTAAAGCAACTGCTAAACACAGTTGCGTGCAATTAGAAGCCTATCACCTGTAGTTTCGACCTGTAGTTTACGACAGATTTTATCTTCGGTTATTTTTGAAACTTTTTTAGGAAACATCTTAATATAGGTACCTACTTTTGAAAATGTCGATTCAATAACCTCATAACCCCAAAAACATTTTTAATTTTGTAAAGATTAAAAAAATGTTTAAAAACATTAAAATACGCCGTCCTAAACCTAATTCCCTCCTTAAGGAAGGTAATATTACTTTACCTTTATCAAAACATGAAGTGAATACAGTCCTATCACCTAAAGTGACTTCAGCTTCAAAATCTTTCGCATTTTAAAACCTACATTGTAAATTCATTAATCCTTAATCATAACTATGAAAAAGTCTTAAGAATGACATTTAGTACACATGTGAATATATCTCTTAAAATTACTCCTTCATTTTGTATACAATTAACACGTTTAAAGTGAAAAATAAACTTGGAAAAAATAGCCCCGGAAAAAATTTTCGGGAATACGAACAGTGAGGATAGATTTATTATCTATCTATCTATATATTAATACGTAAAGCAAACATTTGTGGTACTTTTTTACCGAATATTACACGAACGGAAGAGTATGAAATTTGGCACAAGTGAAGTTTATATGGGGAAGTTGCGTATATAGATAATATTTTTTTATAATAATGCTTCAAAATATCTTAAATTAATGAAAAAAGACGTCACACACACTACCATGCGTTTGACACACATATTCACAATACATAGATATTTAAATCTAATTGTCAAACTTCAAAATGTCTTACGTCACTACTAAATGTCATTATTTAAATAAAATATTTTAAGAGGAATTTAAATTTTGAAATTATAATTATTGAAATTGAAGGAAACACATTTAACCGAATATTTGATATTCAAAAATATCAGTCAGATATTTAAGACATGTGATAGGAAAAAATACAGTTACCCCATTGAAAGATAATATAACATCAATAAGAGATTTTCCGACTCCTGCCACACAAAAGCAAATCATACAATTTCTAGGAAAAATAAATTTTTACCATAAATATATAGAAAAAAGTTCGATACTATTGGATCCATTACATCAACTAGGAAGAACGCAAAATTTATATTGACAGAGGATTGTGAAAGGGTTTTCAGAAAGATAAAAGAAATGTTGAGTTCCCATACAAAGTCGCCGTTAATGACAAAAGCCCCGTTTATCGGCCCATGTCTGGCTATCAACGCTCGGCCTATTAATGGGAATTTGTTAATGGGCCATATCTGGTTAATTGCCGGTCGCCGTCTATTCAATCATCAGTCAGTATTCGTTCGTCGGCCAACGATAGGCCAAAGTCTGGCTAAATAATTTTTTGCTCACGCACAAATAATTAAAAGTCAGATGACTTACTATAAACCTTAAATACTTTGAGGGGGCCCTAAGTCACCCTGCGTTCTCTGAGTTATTCATCACTTTGAGTCTATTATATTTGACTTATGTTTAAGGTGATTTGTGTTTTAAGATTTATTGAGCATCAACGTTCAGAATAATTGTACCTACAATGTCTAATAAACGCGTAAAAAAATTTCGACAATTAAAAAAACTTGTAAGTAGTGTAGATTTTATAAATAATGTGGATAGTGACACTAGTAAACAGCGACAAAGCAATACATCTTTAATTTGAAACATACATTTCAAATGAATTTTTCTTCTGTGCAATTGCGTCAATTATTTTTAAATATTCGCACCATATAAATACTTTCCAAATGTATTACAAAATTAACCAATGAACGCAAAGTATGAATATATCCTTCATTTAAGTGCTATCTGGTGGTAAATTATTATACTTTTAATGGTAAAACAGGGGCAAGAGGATTCGTTTCGCTAACACAGAAATTTTTTTTCGTTAAACAATAGTCGCATGGTAAAGTGTTTAAAGTGTATTATTGTATTTCAGAATAGTTTGTCTATATCGCTTGTTGATAACCAGTCTATTAAAGTCTCTGACTAAAGTAAGTAGTTCTATTTAATAATTGAATAATAATACATTCTCTCGAATTAAACTATAGATAATTTATATTTATTTACATGATAATCTAATAGTTTTCTCATAGTGTGAAATAATCAAATAAAAAAATATTAATAGTTAAATTTAATGTTACAGATGGAAGGATTTTAATGCCATATTACTTTGTAAATATCCACCGGCTGATGAGTATCCTAAAGTTGATAAGTTTGCTACAGACTTAAGCGATGCAAATGAAAATTGGGATAAATATCTAATCGAAATTCTCTATTATGCAGGTGAGTTAGTTAGTTATTTTTCTAGAGAATTTTTTCTCATCTTAAAATTGGTTTTAAAATTAAAATTTTTTTTTCATACCCTTATGAAAATAAATCTTCTTTTTTCACCTCTTATACTATTTTAGTTCTAACTCCTTCACTCACACATATTGTGTCTTAAAAACAAGTTTATTTATAATTGATTTTGCATATTCTAGATGTTGTAACTGAAAAGTTTGGGGATGCAGAGGAATCTAAAAATTTCGCTGGCAAAGTAGTCCGATGGCTTTCTGGTTGGGTGGATCGTGAGAATGGGCGATAAGAAAGAGGATCTTCATTATAAACCACCAAAAATTCCCTTTTAATTTTAGAGTGCGTGTTATGTACGCCAGGTTTAAAATTCTACTTTTGTATTAATTATTGATGGTGTCTGATTTTTTATTAAGATTGTACATATGTATTATAAAGTGAATAAATGATTGTATCATAATAATCGTTGAGCTGATTTTATATCATTTTTTTCAATATTTAAGTAGTTTTATTAATTTATAATATTTGCCATTAACGGTCCAGTCATTTTTACTGCAGTCGGCCGATTGTTGGTTTCTATTAACGGCCCTGTAACCTTTGCTTCAGTCGGCCGATTGTTAATCGCCATTAACGGCCCGGTAACTTTTACTGCAGTCGGCCGATAGTCGACTGCCATTAGCGGCCCGGGGTTATCATCCAGCCCGCAACCGTACTTGGGCCGTTAACAGTTGCCAATGTTGGGCCAACAACTAGCATCTCTGGCTAAGCAATGGGCCATTAATGGCCCTGTCGCCAAACTTTGTATGGGTTCCCAACCAGTATTAGAGATATTCGAGAAAGACCGTCCAATCAAAATATATGCCTACAGATGCATCACTTGAAGGCATAGGCGCAATATTAAAACAGATACAAGAAGATGGAAAAGAAAGACCCGTGGCATACTTTTCAAAGAAACTTAATGAATCACAAAAGAAAAAAAAGCATTTATCTTGAATGCCTGGCCATAATAGAGGCAATAAAATATTGGCAACACTGGTTGATAGGACGATACTTCGAAATACATTCTGACCACAAACCACTAGAGAATATGAATGTAAGGGCACGAACAGACGAAGAATTAGGCGATCTAACCCACTATCTGTCACAATACGATTTTAAAATTATATACATCCCAGGGAAGAATAATACAGAAGTGGACTGCTTGAGCAGAAACCCTTTGCTATAATCAAATATAGAAGAGGAAGAGGACTTATTGAGAACGGTAAATTTTGTTGAAATAGATTAAATAAAATTGGATCTGATGAACAAAATATTATTAAAAAATAAAAAGGAAAGGTTAATAAAGAAAAATGGAATATATTATAAAAAAGTCAAAAAGAGAGAGAAGATCTTATTATCTGAAAGGTTTAGTATTGATTTAATTAAGAAGATACACAAAGAATGGTGTCACACAGGGATAACACAAACAAGAATGAAAGGTTGCTTTCCATTTACACCAAAAGCGACCGCTGTGTAACGCAGTGTTCGTATATGCGCTTTCCATTTAAGACAATGTCGAACACGGCTGTACGCTGCGCGACACTAGAAAAAGCCGTGTTTCACCGTGTTTTGCCCAGGATTACCAACACAAAAGAGAAGAATTCTCTTCTCTGCCTATGATTCCCTATGCTTATTAATTATTTAGGTTCTTCAGGTTGGTATTAAAAAACCCAAAAATGCAGTCTAGTATTTGCTCTAGTCGCTCTAGTATTATTTTGAGATAACTCTGTTTCAATTTGCAGTATTTCGCAGAGTAACGCAGCGTCGCTCTGTGTTAATAAATGGAAAGCAACCAAAATAAGCCCATATTATACTGCTAAAAATTTATTGGAAAATATAAAAAGAATATGTAGGGATTGTGATTTCTGCAACAGGAACAAATCAAGAGGACAACATAAATTCGGCTCAATGTCACAATTAGGGCCAGCGACTAAAGCTTTCGAAATCATGTCCATAGACACAATTGGGGGGTGTGGAGGTACTAGATCTACAAAAAATATATGCATTTACTTGTCGATCACTTCACGAGATACGCATTCATTTTAACTTCAAAAACTCAAAACGCCAATGATTTTAAAAAACTGGTTCAGCCTGTGCTAGAAATAGAAAAGATAGGAACAATCTTAATGGATAATAAATTCAAATGAGTTTAAGGATTATTTAAAGAAGAAAGAAGTGGAAACGATTTTTACTGCAATAAATGCACCATTTTCTAAAGGTCTGAACGAAAGATTAAACCAGACATTAGTAAATAAAATAGAGGTCGAATAAATGAAGAGAAGAAGAAGACAGGAGGCCACCTATTGGCGCAGTGGCTAGAGCAGTAGTTCTCTCCACTTCATGCGTCAAGTGGTTCGGGTTCGATTCCCGTTGAATCCTACACGGAAAAAATGTGTTGTAGATTTAACAACATTCCTTGTTATTTTTACAACATTAACTAGTATTATATAGGACGACGGTAACGTTTACCAGTCAAGTGTAATTAAAAAACTGTAGTATTATTTACAACACGAACTAGTAATAATTATTGAAATTTTCGACATTTGCATTTATTTGTCAAAATTATTGGTTATGTTGTGAATGGTAACAATTTTTACGTCTTGAATAAAATATAAATATAGGAAGATGCTTAAAATACAGTATATAATTAAGTATTATAATTTAAGTACTGAGCGTTATGACGTACCTTTTGTGTGAATGAAAATTGACAAAACTGGTGAAAAATTGGTGGTCTAATTGATGTAATATAAATGCTAAAAACTCCATGAACTGTTTCTGCTTAACTTTCGCCTTTATAATGTTTTCACAATAACAAGACGTTCTTATAGCGTTAACAATAGATATTCAGATATTATCGTCAATATTATATTATGATAGTCAAATATTAGTTGCCTATTTAAATAAAAAAATAAAAAATAGGTTAAATTTAGATTAGGCATTACCGGTTGAACAAAATTTTTTATGTTCTTATTAAACTACATATTATAACGAAATACCATCTTACAGTTAAACGATTCCGCGTCAATTTAATGCAGTTAATTTATTGTACAATAGAATTTTTGATAAGAAATGGATATATACCTAGGCAGAAATCTGCTTGGGACATTCTTCAAGAAGAAGAATTCATTGTAGACAAACTTTGATATAATAGTTTAAATTATTACGAGGAAAACATTGAATTCTCGATATTGGCTATAGAAATAAAAAATTTTTTCTTAATTTTCTTACAAGCTCTTTATTAAAAAACTTGGGATATGAAAATAATCGAGATTGAATTTTTTCTAAGAACAAAATTTTCAAAATGACGTGAAAACTCGTAGCGTCATGCTATTGTGTGAGTCAAACGTACCTTCATATAACTACGTCTAATCAATTTCTTAACATATCCAAGCATTCCAACGTTTCCATAGTGATGACAGCAAGGTTCTATTCTATGCATAAATAGATCTTAATAAAAATGTGTATAAACACAGAATGCTCTCTTTGAATTTGCATGCATCTACTATAAAATTGAATGAAGCGCAAACTAATTTATTAGATTTATAAATATATTTTATTTATTAAATTCAATTGAACGCTAGAATAGGGGCATAATACACTATCAGGGTTCAACAGAAATTTGATCAATTACCAATATTTGAATTTTGCTTATAAAAAACCTTTGTACTAAGTATACTGTTAATAGGCATTTAAAAAAAATTTCAAAAATCGATTTTTTTTTCTCGGGACTCTTTTCCTAAACGAAAACCATATTATAATACATTTATAAGCCATAAATCAATAAATGCATTTACCATTTACGAAATGCGCTCACGGCTGCAATGACTCATAGCTGTCTATTTCAAAACTGTCCCTGGTTGAACTCATTTTGGTAGTGAGCGACAGCAAGTTTCTTAAAGCTACTTTTTTTTAATGAGAAATGGATAATGGATGAATTTCAATTCACTTAAATGCAGAAATTCATTTCCGTTTGGAAAGTTTTTCAAATGCTTGTGCCATTGTCGATGTTTAGCAAAACATTTCGAACGACGTGACGGGAGAAATCAACGATGTATTTAACAGGCAACAGGTTTATAACATGTAAAGCTCCGGGTCCTGTAAATGTTTCGAACCTATTTCCTGTGTTTAACAGATAATGTAATTTTGTCCTCGTGTGAAAATCGAGTTAAGCTGATAATAAACGGATATTGTTTTGTCATCGCACATACATAGGTGGAACAATGAACACTGTGGCGAAACATGCTATGTCCATAATCTATAACAAACCGCAAACGAAGTTTTCATATTGATTGATATAATGCGTAGTTTATCAATTACAATTTAAAAAGAATCTCCGTATAGTGTAGGCTGCTATTTTCCATATACTGTTTGCATAATGTACTATGCTGTTACTTTGCTTGTAGAGTTGAACGCTGCTTGTGAGGTAAATCAAAATTATGACAAACAAACAAAACTTCACTAGAATGTTCTTTAGTTATGTCATTTTAAATCTATTGTTATATATTTTAATGATTCAAAAGTTATAACAATTTTAAAAATTTAAATTTGTGTTATTATAAACCGAGGCTATATGTTATAATATATAATTTATTAACTGATTTTATAATTTATTAATTTAATTTGCGAGCGGACGTGCGTTTTCCAAAAGCCAATCTGTTATTATTTTTTGTTTTCCTTTTTGTTGGCAGGGTTGTGTCGACTACTAGAAATATTATTGTTTTCTAATTGCTCGTCGCCACATATATGCACTGACATGATATCTATAGTTGCATCATGTTGTACAGTATGTACCTATTATGAAGATTTGTTAACTCAATCGATTGAATGTATTTAAACTACTGTAGAAAAGATGACAAAATTTTCAAATTTTTATGTTATATCAAGTAGGTAATTATGTAAAACAGTGTTACAAAGGTTTAAAAAATATAAAAAACAAAATTAAAACCTGAGTTAATTGGTTAATATAAAGGGTTCCAATAAGAACGCTGGTTTCGAGTTGTCTTCATTTTTTCTATAACATACTGTTGGCCAAATGGTGTCGGATTCACAAAATACAGTAGCTATTTTGAATTTTTGGAATCGTTGGCTGAGCTATGGATTTCCAACACCGTCAGAGGTTGTTATTGATTCCAGCGAAGCTTTATTAAATGCTACGGCTGTGGCGTTTACACATGTTGAGACCGCATAGATGAGTATGCGAACTCTCTCAGGAAGGATCAAGTGCCGAACGTTTATATTCGACTTGACGTAGCTCATTACATAAAATTGTATGCTAGGTACTGATTTATCAAAGTATCCATCAATGATACGAATTGTTTATTTAGCATGCATTGGCAAACTGATTCTGATGAATGACGAAAATGAAATAAGACAGTGGATTAAAGCAATTTTTACAGTCGCTTTAAGCGAAACAACCGGACTTTTACCATCTGGCGAAGAATCGCCATGCTTATTGGCCAAATCTTTTCTCAGGAACGTGATTAGTGGTAATTAATTTTTTACTTTTCATTGTGTACAGCTGGTACCTATTGATAAGTTTAGTATCGACATAAGTACTTCTGACATTATTCTAACAAGTCATATTTAAAAGTTTTATTTTTGTGCTCTTTCTGTTGCTAAGTAGTTACTCAAATCAGAATTTTATTACTTGATTAGTTGCTCGTCCCAACTTCGTCTAGGTCTTTTAAAACCACAAAATTTCCAACTTTATAACTATCGCGTTATTTCATTTCCATTATATTTCTTGGGTTAAACTTTGAATTAGAATAATCCTTTATTAAAATTTAAAATATGATTTTTCTTTCCAAATAGGTAGGTACGGTTTTTGTAACTTAAAAAATTACGGAGTTTCATACAAACTTTCCATCTCTTTTTTATCAAGTTAGGGGTTGAATTAAAAAAAAAAAAAACGAATTATAAAGAGCTACGAAGTTTCAAGTTTGCAGTATCTACATTTTCTAAAATTCAGAGAACGAATCATATTTTGCTTTTTTATATAAACGTGAAAGATTCTGCAAGTGACGATTTTTTTCACGGAACTTTATCTTCTTATGAAATAAAAGTAGCCTATAATCTTCCTTTAAAAAATCAGCTATTTGCAAGTAAAATTCCAGTACACATCAGCTCAGTCATTCCGGAGATTATCCACGTAAAATAAACAAATATACAAAATCTGGTATACTTATTAGCAAGTATAGATCAATTTTCGAAAAATTGATGACAATTCTAAACTGTCAATGTTCTACGGACATCTTTATTAGCTTTTTTCTTTCTGTAAATCGTGTAAAATTAGTTCTTTATGTGTAAAAAAATACTTGCGAATAATTTTTTTTTACTTTTTTTTTTAAATTTGAATTTGGGTATTGAGTACTCAGTGCCCCTAGCCCAAATCATTGCAACTCTTAAATTAAAATATGTAAAGAGTCTTTTAACCATAGTTAAAATGACTCACGAAATTACAAGGGTGTGATAAAATATATAAAATAGTGATAAAAGTAATGAAATGTGAAATTATAAAGTTTAAAAAAAGACAGTGGATAGACATCAAGAGTTAATCAGCGAGATGGGGTCCAATCTTTTTAGTCTCTTGTAGGGCTGTGTCAGAAGGATATCAGTAGCCAACTTGTTAAGGTGATCAGCGACGCGCTGAAGGTACTTTTCACCTTGTGTTTTAATAAAATCTGCGACGGATTTAATACCCAAATCGCGATGAATGATATCAAAAAATTATCTGACGATCTTGGACTGTTGGTTCTGAATTATCGCGACGTTCGAAGGTTTTGCGGTTACCCAGATGTTTGCGCCATATGCCCAAGTTGGTCTTATGATCTTATGATGGCCTGTACACTATGACCTTAGAAGAAAGGTTAAAAGAAGAGCCCCTTCTAAGCAACCATTTGAAGTTGTGATGCAAAATCCTCGATTGCGTCGCCTTCCTACTTATATGGGTTCTCCACGTCAAGCGTCAATCGGAGTGAACCCTGGGTATTTTGTGTCGTCAACGTTGCTGATTGTGCGACCGTTTATCGTTATTGGGCCGCACGAATCTTTTCGAAGCGTAAATGTGACGTGTTTTAGCGGTTTTAGATGGCGGTATCGTCCGCAAATGTTGCGGTGAAAATATTTTTGTTTACAGGTAGATCGGCGGTGAATATATTGTATAGAGTCGGGCTAAGTACGCTATCCTGAGGGACGCTGGCAGCCACTTCGTAGAGATGGCTTGTGGCCTCACCACTCTGAACGTAAAATTTTCTACCAGTTAGGAAGCTTGAGATTATCGCGCACAGTTGCGGAGGAAGACATTCTTTTACTTTGTGGAGAAGACCCTTGTGCCATACCCGATCGAACGCCTGAGAAACATCAAGAAAGAGTCCCACGCAAAACTTCTTTTTCTCAAAGGCATCTTTGATGTAATTTACCATTCTATGCACTTGTTCCACCGTGTCGTGCTTTTTCCTAAAGCCAAATTGATGTGATGGAATTAAGTCGTTTTTGTTTAATATTGGGATGATTTTATTTACGAGCAATCGTTCCAAGATTATGGACAATACAGGAAGTAAGCTAATAGGTCGGGAACTGTCTATCCGAGTATTGTCTCTCCCCGGTTTCGGTATTACGATTATTTTCGCTGTCTTCCATGCTGACGGGAAATAATTTAGATTGATCATGGCATTAAAAATGTATATTATTGCTCGCTTACCGGTCATGGGAAGCTCTTTTATTATCCTTGGGGAAATATTATCAGTTCCTGAAGCTTTCTTCACATCAAGAGATTTTATAGTGGCAAGTAGAGCTGGCATTTTTATTTTAAAGCATTGCCTGGGGCCCTATTCTCTAAATTCTCATGCGAGATGAGATCATCTCAAACCGTTGGTACAATTGGCATGGTTTGGAATTTTTTAAGTTTGTCACCCTGACGAAAAAAAATTAACCAATGGTAAACAAGTTCGATCGTCCAATAAATTTAAAAAGAAAAAAGCGCGCTTGAGGGCTTGAAGGTGATGCGAGGGTTTATTGGGGCAATAAAACTATAGAAAACAAGTTAAATAAAAATTTTTAGAAAGGAAAGAAATTAAGTATAGAATTAAAATCAAAATATTTATTATAAAAATGGAATTTCTCTAACAAAAGCAGCTTAAGATAGATAAGATAAGTAAATACTTCAAATTACATTTAAATATCTTTCATTTGGTTTATTTTCCCTTCTAATATTACAGGTAGTTTTAGAAGTGTTGAAATTGTAAAGAAGAAATTATATGATATTTGTTAAGTATTGAAACAATTAAAACTATTTGGCTTTATTTTGGTTTTCTATTCCATTCCTGTATGTAGTTATTAAGAGTTTTATAACTATTGTAAGTTCCAATGAAATTGCTATTATTTTCGATAAATAATATTAATAATAATAATAATAACTTGAACTTTTCCTTAAAATTTTATAATTTTACACATGAGTGTATTTATATTCTGTGGTGAAGTGTTTATTATAAATCGTTTCATTTCATCAATAATATTTTCAATATGATTTTTGAAATCACGTCAATTATCTTTTAACGAATTAGAAGAAAATTAAATACAGAAAGAACTCAAATAAATTTAAATTTAGCGGACATTTTCAATATTTACAAACACATACATATTTTACAATTCTTTTTACCTATCTTTATTTTTCTATCGTATGTCTCACTCTATCAAACTCATACGAATGATTTCTAGTGACAATCTAGTGAGAAATCTTCTCTACTGCTTTGGATATTTCCCCAAATCTCACTCAATTTGTCTCAAATATCTCGAATGCCTAAAAGTCGGTGAGATATTTCTCACTGATTCTCACTAGAAATCGTTCGAGATGAATTTGATAGAGTGAGACATTTGATAAAATACGATAGGAAAAATAAAGATAGGTAAAAAGAATTGTAAAATATGTATGTATTTGTAAATATTGTAAAATTTGTAAACATTTTAAGGAAAAGTTCAAGTTATTATTATTTATATTATTTATTGAAAATAATAGCAATTTCATTGGAACTAACAATAGTTATAAAACTCTTAATAACTACATACAGGAATTAAGTAGAAAACCAAAATAAAGCCGAATAGTTTAAATTTTTGCAATACTTAACAAATATCATATAATTTTTTCATTACAATTTCAACACTTTTAAAACTACCTGTAATATTAGAAGGGAAAATAAATCAAATGAAAGATATTTTAATGTAATTTGAAGGATTTACTTAATCCTAAAACACTTTGTTTAGTCATTATAGAGTTGTTCGGAATTTTAATCTTTGTAAATTTAACCAAAAATTTACCTGCGTATAGGGAAAGCTGTATTAAATCCAAACAAAAAGTATTGCATATAAATCGGTTGCATCTCAAAACTTTTCTGTTTACAATCCTTTCATGCTGGGTTTCGAGGGTTTCAAAAGAAGCAATTTTGTTAGCTATTTATATTTGTTTATTATCATTGTTTGTTTATTATTTGCCTGTGTTTTCTTGATTTAATATCGGACGTAATATGAGAGATGAATTAAAAAATGTAGCGTTATATGTTCCTGTGAAGTTATTGACTGTCGCACGTGAGGATGCTGAAAAAGTTCCTCGTCATTTGCAAAGCAGTGATCGTTTCCAATTATCGGAGAAAGAGTTTATAAATATTTTTCTATTAGAAAATGGAGCGGGTGTCGGAATTGATAACTCATTTAACGAAAGTAGAAACTGTTCACCAAGTCGAACTTCTACACGTAATGCCAACGTTTAAGTGAGAGCCAATTAATTAAAATCATTAATCAAAGGATAATTTTTTATTGAATTCGCGTATGCTGTAGGTTTTAGCAGCACTCCGATGTTATGCTGTCGGCCGTCGGCAGCTATCAAAATTGCATTAGACAAAATATTAAATTAGAATTGAATCAACCATCCGTAAGCCCAATTCATATAAACGCGCTCTTTACTTTGTAATTTTATTGGCCACACAACTTGTTTGCCATTGGTTTAGTGTTTTTTTTCGTCAGGGTGACAAACTTAAAAAATTCCAATCCATGCCAATTGTACCAACCGTTCGAGATGATCTCATCTCGCATGAGAATTTAGAGAATAGGGCCCCTGTATGGGTTGAGGGCTGGAGAAGTCTCGGATGCGATAGGCGTATCGTCGCCCATGTTTGGTGCAAAGACTCCTGCAAGGTGTTTAGCGAAGGCATCGGCTTTCATTTTGTCTGAGTCCATCCAGTTACCAGACTAATCGCAAATGGGTGAGTTTAATTACATGGGTATTTTTGAGCGCTTGGTCAGCCTCCATAGCGCGTATCCTGTTTGGGGGGGGTATGGTCAACGTTCGCTAAGTAGCTTTGCAGACTCTTGTTAGCTTGTTGATGTAGAGCGATTTTTAAACTTTTTGTGGCTTGGTTCAACCGAGTTTTAGCCCCAGGTGATCTATGTTCTAGCCACTTTTTTTGGCTGCTCTTTTTTCCTTAACTAAGCCTCTTATTGTAGCGTTGTAGGTCTGTTGGGATTCGCGGTTTCGATTCGTGCTTTGTTTGGCTTGGTTAGTGGCCGACATGACTGCTTCTCTGATAGATTCGCTTCAGTATTGTATAGCATGGTCAATATCATCTGTATTCTTGAGACGAACATTTTCACAGAACCCAGAGTTGAAGGCCTTTCTAAATACCTTCCAATCGGTTGAGTTATTTACTATCGCGTTAGCAGTCGAAGCAGATTGATGTGTATCGTAGATCTTGAATACGGTGGGGGAGTGATCGGAAGATAGGTCGTGTAGAGTCTTGGCATCAATCTTATTACCGCTGATACTCTTGTAGACGGCAAAATCCATTATATCGGGGATTCTCCTTCGTTCAGAAGGCCAGTATGTTCGAGAACCACCCAAAATACATCGTAGGGATCTGGAATTCAATACAGATAGTAAAACTCTGCTTCTTGGAGAGGTCAGCCGAGAACCCCATTGAGGTGATTTGGCATTAAAGTCGCCCGCGACAAAAAATCGTTCGTCAAGTTGGTGAAACAGGCATTTGAAGTCGTCTTTCGTTGTCTTCTCGTTGGATGGACAGTACACAGCGGCTATTTTCAGTTCATAGTATCGGAACCTTAAACATGCCGCTGTGAATTGAATACTCTTGATTTGTTATTGCGACAAAAGATAGTTCTTTATGCGACTTCTTATAATAATTGCGGTTCCGCCGGTGGTTTGTCGTCTGGGTTATTGCTTAGGTAGCAAAACTGCAATGTAGAGGACGACGGTGACTAGCCTCAAATAAACCTTGACGTTCCGCCAATACTGGAGTACCCACCAAAATGCGATTTTCCTTTGTATGGGTTTTCTAATATTTTGAGACAACTACGAGCCTTACAGGTCTCGCTTTGTACTTAATTTAACGCTAATTAAATTGTCTACAAATTATATTCAATAAATTCTTCACGTAGGTTCAACGGTTTCGACGCAACTTCAAATTAAAAAATGTTTAAAACTAAAATTTTCAATATTTGAAAAAACTGGCCTATTTTCAAAGTGTCGCAAATTTAATGTTCTTAATAAACGTACAGAACAGCTTTTGAAGAAAAATACATAGATTAAGAGATACCGAGCAGAATTTGAAACAAGTCCAAAATTTTCACGGTTTTTCCTCTAAAAAATTTTTTTCACAACTTTTTGGGAGTTGCAAACTTGAGAATACATAGCCCTAATGGGTCCAAACAACATATTAAAAAATAAGAGATACATCATGTTTTGCGAATTTATTGTTGATTTTGACTGGGCTATTACATCAACATAGTAAGTCATTTCTGTTGATATGATGATACGAATTATTAAAGAAGAGCAGAGAAAATATGATACAATATTTGAGAATTATACTAATAAAAAACCAATAATTATTATATATTATATACATATAGATACCTATATAATAAATGTAGAAAAATTAATAAAATATTACTATTTGTAAGATCCAGAGATGAACACTACTAGATTCAAATTGAAATAATAAAATTTTTGATTAGAAGTGCTATTTAAAAAAAAAAATTAAACCTTATTATTATTCATCGTCGACAAATGTATTTTTAAATAATCAAGTATTTAATTTTCTTCAATGAAATAATTTCTTGTCAAAATATAATTTCTGTAGGAAAAAACGTGGTTCTATTACAAATTAAAAGGTTTGATATTTACAATCAACCATTGCAAGTTAAATAAAAGTTTATAAAAAATAAATTAAATAATAATGTAATAAAAATTGTCGATACCTACCAACAGTAGGTACACAGGTTAACAGTAGTTCTTAAATTTTCTTTAACATTAAACTTAAGAAAAAAAAATCCCTAACGAAACAAGAATAACTGCAATCGACTAAATAACACTGGTTAACAAAATTTTATTTTTTTATTGTCACATGAAAACGTCTATCAAATTTTGAATTTAGTAGGACCACCAAATAATAATATGTCAATGAAAAAAAATTGACACGTCAGGTTTTCTTGTGACATCAAAACATATTTTCGTAAAAAGTACAAAAACCACCTACTCTTATAGAAACTTTATTGCTAAATATACAATAAATACTTATTATTTCCTTATAAGTATCCAACAATAATCTGCTAGCATTCCTGGACTACATTTCCAAACGAGAGTCAAGCATATCTATTTTTAAGGACATGTTACACCACAAAGCCTAATATGGCATTATAAGTTTATTTATTAAGTCTTTGTAATTTTCCGCTTTATATTTTCCAAGAAAACTTTGGGAAACATTCACAAAGCGAGTTTTTCCTGATCATTCAGTTTTCCTTCAAAGCTCTTATCCTTTATCAGTTGCCGTATTTGTGGATCTACAAATATTCCCTCAGTAATTTTTGCCTCGCTGAGTTTGGGGAATTTCTCTTTCAGATATAAAAATCCACTGCCATCTTTAGGCATAGCTAATACAAAATATTTTTTAAAGCCGAGTTTTATATGCAACGATGGTAAAAGTATGCCATCAGATGTCACTAAAGGATCATAATTAACATTCTTATGGCCTGTAGTAAGTGATTTACGCTTGGACCATACTTTCTTTGTACCTATAGTGACTTTTCCTGCCTTTACCTGCCCTATTCGCAAATAAAACAGCAAATTTTGTATAGATAACAAAGCTGTAGTCCAAACAAAAATGCAATTTAAAATCGCCACAAAGTTTCCAACTGTGTTTACTGTATTCAATTTTTCAAGAAAAAGTTTCATATTTTCATAAGTCGCTTTCGTATCAGACCCATGAGCAACCGACACTGAAGTTCCTATGAACCCATTAGATCCTATGAAGCACATGATACTTAGATAAAAAGTATTTGAGGCCAGAAAGGAATATGCGACTGTCACAAAAAACTGGATGTGATTGAAACAAAATTATTATATATTCTCAATAAAGGTACACACACATAAACAAAAATCATCACAAATTCGTGTGACAAGAATAGTGTTGACCAGTGTAATTAATTGAGAAATTTATTTTAATCTGAAGCAACTAATAAATAATAAAAACATTCCGCAAGCTGATAGAGATCTGGGAGTTTACTAGAACAAGTATACAAAAGATTCGGCTCCAAATATTGGATTTAACGATGTCTCTAGTGCTATTTTAGGTATAAAATGGTTTTTATCAGTCAACTAATAAGTTATAAGCAGCTCCAAAAGTTTGGCACTAACCCTATACGTACAAAAGATTTATTTCTCCAGAAACGCGTTGTAGGCAGATTTTTTTTTAACGTGATAACGTCTTACAAATTTATGATCACTGGGCAACATGCACAAAAAAAATTGCACGTTCCATTTGGGCCTGTGCGTGCAAGCGAGAACGCGATACAAGCGGTAGAGAGGCAATTGTTAAATCCTAGGCAACGTGTTTTGTGTTTTTTTCTACAATTTACTAAATAAGATTTAAAATTGATTTCCTTCATAATTTTCCGTCTGATTTCATTTTGAAAAAATTGTTAATTTTCAGTTAACTCCTCCTTTGTATTATACAAAATAATGACCATTCAGTGATAATAATTCAATTCATAAAAGTATGCAATTTTTCATCAATGTTTCTTTATGACGTTATCACGTAAAACTATCGTCTGAAAACCGACTTTACAGACAACCAATTTTTTTTTAATTTCACGGACCTCTAGTTCGTTTTTTATTGAGCCACTAATTAGCAGCTAACTACCTATCGACTCTAAATAGCCAAGGCAGTTCTTAAAGTTAGCCTGCACCCCTTCGCAAGTGTTTTTATTAATAGAAACGCGTTAGAAGCAGAATTTTTTTTTTTTTTCTAATTTCACGTACAGGTCGGATAGCTTACTACTACTCTAAAAAAATAAATTTCTCTGACTTTGGACTTATAATTATTATATTTCACAAATACAATTCACAAAAATTCACAAGACAAATTATAAATTTAAATAAAAATAAATGTAAAAAATTCACAAACCAAAAAATCCAAATTGTTAATTTTGTATCTCCAGTTACGTATTTCAAACGCCATGCGTTCGTCATCAGTGGATCAAATTGAAGTGTCTTCGAGGACAATTTCGTGCTAATTCACCTTTTGCTCGTTACCCAACTGCTCTATTAATTGAAAAACTCACAAATTTGTAAACAAAAAATTAATTTTAATATTCTACTATTAAACGCTTCAATTTCAATTTGAAACGAATTAATTATTATTACAGGGTGGCGGCTGAAAACTAACTTGAAAATTCCTTGGCTTTTTCCTGACTAAAAATAAAATTCCAGGATACCTACGAAGAAAAAAATTATTTGATAATGCATTAAAATCCTTAGTTGTTCCCAAAAATAACTTTATTATAATTTGACAATAATTGGCCCAAAAACTGTGTAAAAATTTGAAAACTATGATTTTTGAAATAGATATTTGAATATCTGAAATATAATCTTGTTTTTGAATTTTATTTATTTTAGAATGGTATGGAGATAATTAAATATATAAAGATTAAATTCAAACGTTTATTTATTGAAAGCTCCTCAGTTCTTCAATATCGATTAAATAATTCTATTTCTTTATACACTTTGATATGTATGTACCTAATTGTATTTTATGCATTATTTTGCAAATGCAATTATCAATCTCATTAATTGATTTAACTTTAGTTTTTCAACTACCTATGATCCTGTTCGTATTATTATACATAAATGTGATATTTTCTATGTTTTAAAAGCTTTTAAATTTGATTATTACCAGAAAACGTATTTTCTAAGAAGATGCATTTATATCAAAATTATTATTATGCTAATAATATTAACTGTTTTGTTTTTTTGAGTTTGTGTATTATTTAAATAGAAAAATCCTTAAGCTTTTAAAACATAGAAAATATCACATTTATGTATAATAATACGAACAGGATCATGGGTAGTTGAAAAACTAAAGTTAAATCAATTAATGAGATTGATAATTGCATTTGCAAAATAATGCATAAAATACATCTAGCTACATATCAAAGTGTATAAAGAAATAGAATTATTTAATCGACATTGAAGAACTGAGGAGTTTTCAATAAATAAACGTTTGAATTTAATCTTTATATATTTAATTATCTCCATACCATTCTAAAATAAATGAAATTCAAAAACAAGATTATATTTCAGATATTCAAATATCTATTTCAAAAATCATAGTTCTCAAATTTTTACACAGTTTTGGGCCAATTATTGTCAAATTATATCAATATATAATAATTTTTTTTTTCTATCACATCCATTTTTTTTGTGACAGCCGCATATTCCTTTCTGGCCCCATATACTTTTCTTTGTTTGAATAACTTCATTTAGGCGACTGTATGTGAATGTTTCCCAAAGTTTTCTTGGAAAATATAAAGCGGAAAATTACAAAGACTTAATAAATAAACTTATAATGCCATATAAAGCTTTGTGGTGTAACATGTCCTTAAAAATAAATATTATAAAAAAATGAAAAACCGACTTCAAAATATACTCCAAAAATAACAATAGTTGTACATTGTATAATCCTAATAATTTGTAAGTTGTATATACTGCAAGGATACGCCATTATTTTGTTACTTTTTAGTGCATTTTTTG